>BOSO01025601.1:0-60205 GCA_018403395.1 Gorsachius goisagi | reverse complement strand
CCCCACCATGGGCTGCCCCAGGGGCTGCAGGGGAATCTGCTCCGGCACCTGGAGCCCCTCCTGTCCCTCCTGCTGCACCGGCCTGGGGGTCTGCAGAGTTGTTCCTCTCACACAGTCTTGCTCCTTTCTTTCAGCTGCTGTTGTGCAGCAGTTTTTTTCCCCCCTTCTTAATTATGTTACCCCAGAGGTGCTACCACTGTTGCTGATGGGCTTGTCCTGGGCCAGCGGTGGGCCCATCTGGCATTGGCTCTGTTGGACAGGGGGGAAGCTTTTGGCAGCTTCTCACAGAAGCCAGCTCTCTAGGGTCCCCCCCCGCCTCCAGCTACCAAAACCTTGCCATACAAACCCAATACACAAGTAAAAAGCCCTGGTAAAAAACCCTCAGTTGATAAATGGGCTCAATTGCCTAATGCTCCTATGGGAGACGAGCCTTCAGCTCTGGTTACACTTGTGCATGTGAAAACAGGGCTGGGGATACACACAGCCTTTGGGCCCAAACCCAAAATCTGTAGCCCTAGTACACCAATGTCCTTGTTCCTCCATAATGTTGAAGCCATTCTTTTTCCCTTCATAGCTGTCACAGGCACTTGTGCACCTACATAAAAATATATATACATATATATGCTGTGTTGACAGTAATGTAACACTGACTCATCACTGGGTCAACAAATGAATGTGAAACATGGTTATCTTTGCAGAAAAAGTACATTTCTGTCACTGAGTAACGCATGGAATTAGAGCTTTTCCCTTCCAGTAACGTACGCTGGGCAAGTACTGAACAGTTCATGCTTGGAGGGGGAAAACTTTCAGTCTTTGGAAGAAGTAACAACTGTTACGCTTTGGCTCTATTACTTAGATGGTAATGTGAAATACTCAAAACCTTCAGCTGGGTTTTATTGTCTGCAAACAAATGCCTTTTTGAAGATGCAATGCAATGAACGTTGCAGATAGCTGCATCTTCAGAGCAGCTTTAGATACTGCATCACATTTAATAGCAGCGTTGAGACAAACTAGCACTTAATGTATTGAATAAAGTTTTTGCTCTTCTTGTTTGGGTAGCCAGTGTGAATATCCATATGCTGTGTTCTGTTGTGTCTACAATGTTTTACAGCTAGTTAACGGGACTCAATAAGCCGCTGGCTGCTTTTAGCAGTGGTAGTTTCTCTGTCTAGATTTGCACAGTCATTACTGTTGGAATGAAAGGTACTGGCTTCTGCGTAATGTAATTGAATTAGCAGGATAGCTTTGCCAAAAGGTAAAAATAGCAGCAACAAGAGATATTTTTTTCTATTCTGCAAAGAGAAAAAAAACCCCTGACATACAGTAATCCAGGCATGCTGTGCCTGTTAGTGGTTTGGTTATATTTCTGTTACTTACAAATTGAGTGGTGTTTTCAGAGGTGTTCCTGGCTCTAGCAAAGGCTCTGGACCTTGGAAGCTATTGTGGGAACATACCTTTTTCAATGAAGCTTCCACTGAAGTGAAAGAAGACCATAGGCTGGAAAAAAGTCTGATCAGTGGGAGAAAGGGAAGGAACCCTCCAAATAAGGGGGGAGAAAACCCAACATTAATAGTTCACTTAAAAATAGAAATGATGTTGGTGTGGAAGAGAGGGGCAAAAAGCACCCAGAAGCATGACATCAGGACATGTCACCTGTTGTGAATACTGAGCAGAGAGTCAGTCCTAGGAGCATGACATTTTGGGAAGAAGAGGGAAAGATGAATCTGGTAATGGCAGAACTCAAACTTGGGAAGAAACACAAGTGGGTCTAGAGAGAAACTGTGTTTGAAGGGGTAATGAGGAGGCCAAGCCCTTCCACTGAGTAGAAAACCAAGGAACTGCCTTGCCGTCTTAAGAGAATGGCATCAAAGCACTGATGGAGGTAAAAGCGAGTTTTCAATGGTGAGAATGGTCTGTTTCAGCATTTGCAAAGTGTCCATCTTCCTGCTATTGGCAGCAATCCCTTCAGGTCTTCTTGCATTAGTATTGGCTGCTGCCAAGGGTAGTCTTCCATCTGCTCCCTCTGTCCTGTCAGGACAGGGATTGACCGCTTCATCCTGTTAGTGACACCTGCGATGGCTAGTGACACTGAAGCACTTTGTTGTCTTCTGCTTCACAGCAGGGCCATGGCGGGCCGGACTGAGGGATGAAAACCAGCTGCTGCTGCTGCTTTGGCTGCTTGGTTTTGCCACAGATTGGGCTGGGACAGAGTTTGGCAGGGTGACAGGGAGGACACAGGCCAGGAGCGGAACTGTTTGAAGGACAGACTTCCTAGGTGCTCTCCCACAGTCCCCCTTGTCACAATCCAACACTCGGACCAGGTTCTTGGAGATAGCCTGTGGATGGAGGGCGTTATGTTTACAGATTTACTTCCTTGAAGATGGTTGATATCACGTGGAATTTCTGATTTAGAGTGATATAAAGTCTACTGAAAACACAACAGAAATCTAAGTTATGCTTTGCAATTGCAATACAGAGTTCAATCGCACCACCAGTGCGATTCCGATGACTATGGGATCCTCACCATCACCATGCAGGGTGTTCACAGTCTGGGGGGAATAGGAGGGTTGATGCCAGCTCAAGCCCCATGCTCTCTTCAAAATTCTTTTGGCAGTTGTCTGGGGCTTATACTCCATGTAGCTGGTCTGTCCAGCCCGGGGAGCTATTCACAGTCTCTAAAGAACTGAAGAACTAAAGAAACATTTATGCCACCAGTTGATCCACTAAACTGCTGATAGCAGTTTACCAAAAACACCCAAAGGCCACCCTCCAGTCCCCTTTATGTTGAGATGAAGTCATCTTCGCAACAGCTGTGGTCCACACACCCTGCATCACTCCTTGAGCTTCACAAGCACATCATCACCCTTGCCCATCTCTTGGCCTTACTCCATTTTAGGGGCTTAGTGGGGTCACACCCATGGGAAACCAACCCCCAAATCCACAAATGCCACAAAAAGCCAACACCTCTTCCTTGGCAAACTCGCAGTGAGTTCAGCTTCTCTTTAGCATCAGCCTTGAATATTTCTAACGAGCACATCCATCTTGCTACAGCCTACTTTTATCTACTGCATAGGTTACGTAGAAACTGTAATGGAAAGGAGGCTCAATAGAGCCAAATTAAAGTTACTCAGAAATACTGTAAACATATTATTCTTGCAGTGCACTAACTTGTCAATGGATTTGACCTGGGCCACTGTTCAGTTGTGCTCTGTAAAATTTTTTTTTAGCCCTCCACCCTCCTCTGCCCAGTGCCAGCACTTCTTACATCGCTAATGATATGATAGGGCTTAACTGTGTTTTCCTGTGGTCAGCACATACGCAAACCAGTGTTTTCCCAGGCAAACCCCATCATTCACTCTTCTGCAGGCAACTAGTGTGTCAGGAAAAGGTGGTTTAAACATTCATGTAAGCTTAGAAAGGATCACCTTGCAACACATGAACACAGATTTTCCAATGATAAAACCCTACCTTTAAAGCAAGTGAAAGCTGCTTGTCAAACAGGCTCTGCCTGGGGTGTGCAAATTCTACAATTCCTAATGTAGGTAAGGTAAGGGTGATGAGAAGTATTTGAGTTGGTCAGTATTTTTTACTGTTGTGTTTGGATTTTTTTTTAAAGACTAAACTCTTAGGCAATAAGAAGTGTTCTGGAAAATTGTTTTACTTTTGAGAAACCTTACCTTTCATGGTAAGTATCAAAGTATACAGTACTTAATATGATGCCTGTTTCCAAAAATGATCATAGAGAAAGGAAACAAAGTAACTAAAACCCCATCTGTGTTTTTTACTGGGTAACAGTATCCCAACAATTCAAATACTATTGTTTTCCAAAGTGAGTCCCCTGAAAGGTAAAGCCAGGAGTTCTCTGTTTTTGGAATTAGAAAAATACGTATGTTTTGTGCTTTGGTTAAAGGAATTCAGGCAGCTAAGATTCTTGCATTATTTTTCAGAGCATGTATGAGCCAGTGTGGTACAGACATGATGGGTTTGTGCTGAATTTTTTTTAGAATGCTGGAAATAAGTGAGAAAACAAACTTCTCATTGTTATTTTTAATTTTACACAATTCATGTTTACAATTCTCACTATTCAATAGTTTGTATAAAATCAAATACAATATGCAGTATTTTCAAATGAGACACAAATGCATATTGAACTACTTAATATTACAAGATAATATGAAGCTTTATCTTAAAAATACCTTCAGCAAAATAAACTCCCATTCTGTCAATCCAAGTTAAAAAAATATGATTAGAAATATACAATTTAAAAATAATCAGGATGAACAGTACTGATTAGTCAAGAAATTTTAGATCTTGGTAAGTCTGTACATGAGTTTACGCAAGACAAACAGTCTGCAAACCATTAATATAAAAACTGCAGTGCAACAAACAGGTGAACATCACACTTTTTTTTTTTTCCATTTTAGTCCATGAGTCTCTACAAATCTTTTTTTTTTTTTTTTTTGTGTTTTGTTTTGTTTTAAATCAGCAGCACTTCCTCTGTTGTCATACTGTGGCAAAAAGACAAGGTCTGAGTTAACATCCAAGTTATCGATGCTGTAATGGAAGCTAGCAATTTGAACCAAGATATTGCAGCTTTTAAGTATGTTGCATACTTTTGAATAAGAGATCAAGGGAGAATCCATCTGTCCTGTATTTGAAAGAGGGGGAAGAATTTCTAAGGAAAAACTTCTGAGTGATGGCAGCAGAAATAACTTACTTCAGCTGCTCTGTGGTACAGTTGTAATGCAGCTGCTGCCACGCACTCTGTTTTGGCACATAATGCTTCACAAAAGATTTAGAAACCAAAGATTCCCTCACCCATGCCCACTCCTCATTCTTGTACTTAAGACAGCTTTGGTATGGTGTAATAAAAATGCTAGACAAAGTACTAAAAATTCAGAAGAACAAACTAAGCCATACAAATAGATGGGACACAATGAGGTAATGAGTTAATTTTCCATATAAGGCTATTTGGAGAGTTTGAATGTAAAATCCCTTTGACATTTATGTGTTTCTCACTAAGATACTGGGTGTCGGAAGGGCTATCCCGAAACACATTCATGCCAAACATGCAGTTTTGGTTTAGCTATTGTGTGTGTTTGTGCACTTGTTTTATGCAAATTTACTTCTGATGAACCTGAAAGTGCTAATGGCTCCGATGGTTACTTTAAAAAAGGCAAATTCCAATTTGGAATTTGGAAGGGGTGTGAAATAGACTGATGATTTTTAGGTTAAAACCAAAGATGCTAAAAGAGGAAGCTCAGCTGAGAGAAGGGCAAAGCCAAACACAATAAATATTACTAAATCTTTCTTGTTTTGACTCTCACATCACTAGTTTCACCCCTTCTGTCTTCCAAGATAAGAATTTTTTTCAAAAATAAACACAAGTTCATCTTTGCACAATATACCTACTACTGTGGTTACCTGTATTTCAGCATTTGGGCAAGTGGCTTGCTTAAAAATAAAAAAAAAAAAAAAGACTGAGAGTTTTTAATCACTGTACCAGGTACTTTTCACCTAGAATAAAATGGTGGTGAAGGTGAAGATTAAGAGGAAAACAAAAAATATTTGGGGTCTGAGCCTCCATGGTCCTTTATTTTGCACCATACAAGTATTTTCTGTTTTCTTTTTATCCATATTTGCAAATTTTGACTACCCAAAAGCACAGATGCTACCTGCAAGCTTACTTACACTTCACATCCTGCTTCCCCTGCAACTCATGACGCTCTTGCCACAAAATGTTTTAAAGCCAATGTGTGGTTATTCATATTGGCATTCAAAAATCACCAGCCTAACAGAAAGCTTAATTTTAGTTTAAAAGGATGTAGATTGAACCTAGTCACTGAACCTGCCCATTTACATTCATAAGAAGAAAATTCTCCCCCTTGCAGAGGTAATCTGTATCTTTAAAAACTTCAGTTGTTCCATTGCTAACGTTTCAGATCTCTCCATTTCTTCTGTTTTCTACTGTAAGAGTCACTAAATCAACAGTTAACTGTATCATATTTAAGGCTATGTGGTAACAGTCCTCATTGGAGGGATATGCAGCTATAAACCTTAGTTGGCAGACAAGGGTACATCACTGCAAAGCCAGCTCTGAGATTTCGTAACACGAGAAGTGGTAGGGAAAAAATGCTGCCAGTGTTTGAAGACAGGCTTGTAGTGGATGAAAATTCCAGTCTCAGAGAGATTCCTCTAAAAACTACACTGCTTTTTAACAGAGGTAAGCTGTAGTTTTTAATGAGTTAATTGGATGTTAAAAACTATACCTGCCCCTGAGTTCCACTACCAATCTCAGTTGTACAGCAAGCTTATTTTCCCTTTTCTGTGTGCTGCACTCATTAAGTGTCTCAAAGCTAAAAACAGTGACATCCACATGTTCTCAACTGTACCAACAAAACCCGGGAAAAAATTCTTACCTTTTAGATATAGCCATCTAAAGTTTCACCTAAAAGACTTGAAGATAGGAAAAGAAACAGTAATGACATTTCAGTATGACCGGCACTGCTTTAAATGGTAAGCTGTTTTTCATCCCCCTTAAAATCATACCAGATTTAAAGCAATTACAACTAGTTAAAAAAGCCATTGGTTGTGAACAACTAAAAGTCTATTACCATTAAAAACAAGTTAATTGCTTATAGTTAGTTTTTCCAAAATAAACAAACCACACAACCTTTGAAAATAAAGCACTCTTTGGTGGACAATAGTTACTTTGTGTACTCAATACTGCGGCTTCATAAAAAACTTCATACAAAATAAGAAAGAATAGCCAATTAACACTGGAAAGTACCAATACTATAAGAAAAAAAGCTTCTGTGGTTGATTTTCAGTCTCAAGTGAAGACTTGAGCCCAGTCTGAATGGACAACACAGATTTATATATTTAAAAGCTCCCACCATCTTTTCATTTCTGGTGGTCAGCAGCTAAGTGATTGCCATCACAATTTATACACATGCATCATACATACTAGCAAGCCCTCTTTACAATAGAGAGCTTAAGTATTTACACCTGAGTCTAAATGTACACAGATTTTGTTGGTTTTGTTTGAGGAAGTGTTAGCACATTAGGGAAGTCTCTACCAAGCATGTTGACAGTTCATTTTTTTCTACAAGTACGGAAGAGATTCATCTGTTTCACGTTTGCTGAGAAACGGAGACAAAGTAATCTTCCTTGAATTGTATCAAGTCCCCTCTAGTCACATCCCCTTCACTCCTGAATATCCTCTTCAACACTGGTTGCTTATCTGAAATTTAACGCAATACTGTTCTAGTCCTTGGGCTGGACTGGCTGCTGAAATAAAACATATTTGAGCAAAAAAGTTAAAAGTGTACTCAATACGTATTTCAAGCAAACATTTCTGGCAAGGTAAAATGAGTGAACAATACTTCAAAGAAAGAAACAGAAGATAAAGGTCACTGCATTTAAGAACACAGCAATATATTGGTTGTAAAGAAAGTGCGGACTGGTCTGATCACAGACAATATGAATAAAGGTTCTGTTCCATACAGAAAAGCAACAAAGGATTCAAAGTACCATAATTTCATTAAGCGCATTTGCTGTAAAGCATTCCTTTTCTTTCTCTCCCTCTAAGGTATCAGACTGTAGGAGAAGTAGAAAGAATAGTAAAGAAACATTAATTTTTTTAAAGCTAGATTTAGATTACATGTAGACAAGCTCTGAAATGCTGCAGGTAGTTTTCAGTGTTTGAACAAGGCCTGCAGAAGGCTTCTTTACAATTCCCAGCAAAGCAAAAGCATATGAGATTTTTAAAGCATATTCCTCTTCGTTAGTTTTTGTGATATACCTCTCTGGTTAAAGAAGTAAAGGAATCATACAGTTTTCAAACATTTTCCCCCGTACTCCATATTATTTTGTTGTAATAACTGGACCTGCATTCCCTTAAGCACCTCTGCCTACCAAAATTCCTTCACCACACAAGATCTCATTTCTAATCAACTACTTGCTAAATACATAATCCTAATTCTGTTATGGGTGGTAACATGGAAAAGGCTGTTTCGTCTCTTACTATGATTCAGTTGGTTTGGATCCGATGTGTGCACCTTGTTAAAACACAAACACGAACTTCTCAGTAATTGGCAAATTTACAAGGAAGACGCCTTAACTGGAGAAACAAGGGCATCCACAGAAAAAGAGTGTGGATAATGCTCTAGTAATAAGATTTCTTGCAGTTCAACAACAGTGTTAGTTCAATCACAAGACATAATGATTTATGTCCACCAGTACTGGTCTTTTGTAGGTGGCAGCTAATACCCAAGGATGTTCCGCAAAGGAAGTGCAGTCAAAATTATGAATAGGATTGAAATTCCCTAAATTATTCTTGCAAAGGCAGAATAGAGTGTTTTAGCTGTAAGTATCTGTTCTGGCTGAAAAATCATCCGGGGGGCATTCTACGTTACTGCCTCTGACGGTCTGAAGGATGAAATGGCAAATGAATTACCAAGGCCTGTGGATTATATTGCATTAGGATGGGTCACAAATGCAATTCGTCTCCAGTAAGAGTTGACTAAAATGACCTATAGCATCAACAAATGAGATTAATGCAAAAATACCGCAAGATGTTTCCAGTGGAACACATCAGACAAGAAAATGAAAGAATAAGGGTACACAGTAATGTCGGAAGTTCAGAGAAGGCAACAAGGTCTTGACAAAGACAGATGTTGCTTAGGGCATGATCTCAATTTTGTAACAATAATTCTCCTCCACCCTGCAATCCACCTGATCTGGAATAGGTCAACCAATTTGAGCACTATGAGGTAATGTAAACTGCACAGACTTCAAGAAATGCAACTTAAGAGAGATGAAAAAACACAGGGATGCTTAAAAAAAGAGTGAGGTTTTGCCAAATACTCGGGAAAAATAAAAAGACACCTACAACAAGGTATTGTCCATGAAAATTGTACACTCGTACCAAAATATACTTTAGAGGGACCAGCGCCCAATTAGCCCTCTCAGACAATGAAGAACTCCAGAACTGTGATCTAACTACTTAGGACAAATTTTATTATTGGATCCAAGCACAAAGTGACTGGAATTCTTTGACCTCAAAAGTTAGAAGAAAAGAAACAGTATATGGAATGAAGTATTTGGGGTGGAAGTTTTATAAAACCCATTAAAATATGAAGTAGTTCATGAAGTTTGAGATTGGCCTCATCCTTGGTCCTCAGAGTCATACATCTGGCAATACACCTAAAGGATTTGTTTCAAAATACCTAAATTCTTCTATGAACTCTATTTTAAGGACGTTGTTACCAACTAAGGATAGGTATTCTCATGTCACACAACACAAAGGTCAGCTTGGAGGTCTGTTTTCCAGGAACTGAAAATCTCAGTTCAGTTACACATGTGCATGTATGCAGCTACCAAGAGTTGCAGGGAGCTTAAAACTGGGAGAGGCATGAATAATAAAAACAGCAGGCAGAATCCCGTCAATCTGGCCAAAAACTGACACGGTGAAAATGATGCAAAATGGAGGAAAAAACCCAACCAAACAAACAGGAAAACCCTGAGAAGTACTTCAGATTTGTAGTAAAACATACATTTCAGGAAAAAGGGATTATTTTTTAACATATTGTATGTGTCCTGGTTTTGGCTGGGATAGAGTTAATTTTCTTCATGGTAGCTAGCACAGTGCTGAGTTTTGGATTTGGTACTACAAGAATGTTGATAACACACTGATGTTTTTAGTTGTTGCTAAGTAGTGCTGAGACTACTCACGGACTTTCTGAGCTTCTCCTGCTCGGCCAGGTGCATAACAAGCTGGGAGGAAGCACAGCTAGGACAGCTAACCCAAACTGACCAAAGAGCTATTCCATACCATATAACGTCATGCTTGAGGGGTTAGTCGGTTGGTCAGTTGCGGGGAGAGTGATCGCGGCTCAGGCTGGGCATCGGTTGGCGGGTGGTGAGCAATTGTGTTGTGCATTGTTTGTTTTGTATATTCTGTATATTCTGTTACCATTCTCATTATGACTATTATTATTATTTTCTCTTATTAAACTGTCTTTATCTCAGCCCATGGCTCTAACCTTTTTTTTTTCCTTCCTGATTCTCTCCCCCATCCCACTGAGGGAGGGGGGAGTGAGCAAGCGGCTGTGTGGTGCTTAGTTGCCAGCCAGGTTAAACCACGACAGTATGAATCAAAACATAGTTCATATAGCCACTGCTAAAAATTCTCTGACTAGAATTTACTGCAGTCGACTATTAATGACTATTTCCATTGCCTGATAGAGTGAATTTTTCATAACTTCTGTTACCTTCAAGATAGCAGGATGAGGAAGGGAAGGGGAAAGAAAACCTCTGTGGGGAAAAAGCTCCACAAGAACTTGGAATTTTCAGCAATATTTATAAATCAAGCTACATAATTACTTTTTATGGTTTTTGCCACCTTTTACTCTTCCTAATAAAAGTTAAGTCTCTTCAGCACCTGACAAACACATTGAAAAGTTTTTCACTGTAAGTTCAAAACAAATTCTGTTCAATTGTAACCACTGGAAATTGCTTGGAAATTGTTTTAAGTTACACTCCTAGGCTTATCTTTGATAATGACCTGGAGAGCTGCTGTAGAGGGGCATGAACACATGGACACGTGAAGAAACTTCATAGTACTGCGGCTACCTGTTTCTGGGCCAAAAGGCACTTCAGTCTTGCATAAATCCATCCGAATTTAAAATTTCATTAAGCTTTACTTAACAGGTTCAGTTCAGATTATCAGTCATATACTCTCAGCACAAAATCTCATACCAGTATACACATGCATTTTATACACTTCACCTCTCCACTACTACTGCATTTCAGTTGTCCATCAAATTCCTCTTAGTTTTGACTTCATGTACTGACTAATAATTGACTTAATGCTATGAACAACTTTTCCACCTCTCACTCGAGGCAGAGGTTTGGTAAAGAAAGGTGCTTTTTTTGTTACCCAAATCCCTCACCTTCAGTAATTCTGAATCACATTAGGAACTACAATATAAAATTCTCAAGTGGAAAGACTGAACAACATAAACAAGTAACATAAGATTTAAGGTTCCAGATATTCTCAGTACATGACATAAACCATAAGACTGTTTCTCGTTTCCCATTACTAGGAGGAGGAGTTGAACTGTGGCAAAAGCTCCTGTCAGCAATGGATACGCTAGCTTAAAGTATTTGCCTAGAGAACAAGTTACTGGATCTGTAAAGAGGGTAACTCTCACCTTTTTAAACTGTTTTTTCTTGCAGCAGACCTGGTAGTTCTTTTAGTAATGTCTGTACTGTCAGAAATGCTAGGTTCAGAGGTTTTATGTTTCTGAACAGTGGACTGCAGAATTACTCTGAAAAGAGTAGGAAAAAAGAAAGATTATACAACTTAAAAGTTTCTAGGAAAACACTGAGAAGAGGACATTACAGTTGCAGCAGAGCTAACAAGTATCAGCTGGCTTTTCACAAATAATTCGGAAAAGCAAATTCTTCTGCCTGAAACACATCCTTCTCTTTGTAACATTGTTATATGTTGTAACTATGGTAATGCAAGTTGTTTCATTAGGAGCATGGCAGTTTGTTTTGTTGCTTTGTTTGATTTTCCTTTTGCTTTCAAAGAATGGATTTAAATTAACCATTTTGAATCTCCTGTTAAGTTTCTGGAAGACAAAAAGCTAAGAAAATGTATTTTAAATTACTGCAACAAAACAAAAAAAATAGAGAAAATCTGAAGTATGCAACAAAAACATACATTGTTTTCCGGACTGACACAGAAACATATTCAGAAAAAAACCCCAAGTAATTCAATTTGTGAAGATCAAAGTCTAAATCATCTGCAACTAGCCATGAGATTTTCCCTTCAAATACAGGAAAATCGTTGCCTACACCATACTCAAAACAGATCTTTAAATGCTGGTTGTCCCCAGTCGCATCTCTGGAAGACTCTAGAGCAATATATTGACTGTATCCTAACAGGCAGGTAAGTCCTAGTGTTGCTTACATCAGTAACAAAAGAACTCCAGATTGTGAAATGCAAACAACTGTTTTTAGCCACGAACCAACTGGTTTGTAGGGAGACCACATCTGTGTTCCTAAATACTTGTAGTGAAATTACGATGGAGACAAAAAGTGACAACTGGTCAATGAAGCCCACAGATACCTGTTTAGTACACCATTTTACACATCTATTCCCTAGTCATTTCATCTGTGCAAGATTCCAACTATAAAACTACACATTATTTAGAGATTCAGAGCTAAGAGTAACTTAGCTATTACTGGTTTTTCACCTGCTGTTACTAGACTCTAATTTTCAGTGGCTTCACTGAGTCCATCTGTGTCAGCAGATTATACTAGATTGGAAATCAAAACCTTCATTAAGTTGTATAAACCGTAGTCTGCTTGATTAATACTCTGAAGAAATTGTTTTCAAGGAATCCTAGATACAAACATAAAACATACCTTTTGGAGTAAAACTGGACAGACATACATGGGAGAAAAAACAAGTATTTTCCTACTCACATAACATGTTCACCACAAAAAAGAAATAGAAAAAAAACCCCTATGCTTTCACTGACTGTTTCATATGGGTTTGGTAACAGAATTAGAGTATGCATCAGAGATAACACAATTTCATCTAAAATAAATTCTTTACAGCAGTAAAACTGGTCAGCAACCTTATTTACCTCATACTTTTAAATTGTTTAGCAAACAGATGACTACAGAACCATAAAGTTCAAATATTTAAAATTTCTACTTAAGGAAATCTTTCTTAATATTTCAGACTTGCAAAATCTTGTCACTTGATTTGCAAAAGTCCAAACCAAAGCCTTCTCTTCCTCCAAGATGAGATACAAGATTGAAATGGCAAGGAGTATCAAAATGCAAAGTAAGTTCTATGGTAAACACAACACATTTGAAATCGGAGGAATAGGTTATTCAAGAGGCTGAAAATAAAACCAGATAACTTCAACATCATATCATGCTTCTGTAGACAACACAAATTCTTCTAATAAACATCTGTTTTCCTTGCATGCCCAAAGTGAAAAGGTTCAAAACCTGGAAATTCAGTAATTTCTATTGTGCTTGTAAACCAGTTCTAACAAGTTCTAATACCAAAGTTCTAATATCAAAACCTAAAATTCTCCTTTCAGTGGCACAGCTGTCATACAACATGAACAAATTTGGGCTACTACACTTTCAATTAAGCTTTAGAAACTACACCAGTAGTGAAAACAGACTTGCATTAAACCTTTTACCTCTGCCATTAGCAACTTCCAGAACTGAACAGAAAGGTACAAAGCTGGCTTAACCCTGTAACATTTAGTCACTGAAATATATGCATGACCAAATCATGGCACATGCTGGTTTGTTAGCACTCATACAGACAGAAATATAGAAAAATCATGTTTTCTCCTTAAATATAGACATAAAGCATCTCTCTGTATAAAATGAATGTAATATACATATAAAAGAAAGCAAAAGTTATTGGAACATGATCTAATGGTTGTAATCTTTCTTATAGGTGTCCATTCTTTCCAGACACCAGAAGTTCAGAAAACAGGTCAGTATATATGCCTTAAACCCATATACTTATCTAATATGAACTGAAACACTACGAAGCATTAAGATATCATCTTGCACTTAAATATTCATATTTTCAACATATCATAGGTAAGTCCTTACTTCCCACATAATTTCATTTTATCTGTTCAAAACAAAGAAAGAATAGAGGTTCTAAATGGGAATGTGACTCATAAAAGTAGTCACCATATATAATCGCACCTTAAAACCAAACCAACAACATCATCCTCTTAAGATTGCTGTATCTACCAAAGGGTAGGGAGAGTAGGAGCTGGCTTATGGGATCAGCTCAGAGCCAGCTGTGAGCATGATAGAACCTTTAGCATCATCTGCTCTTCAGTAGATATGTCATTTTTACATCTCAGCAATATGCAACTTCACATAGCTACCCAAGAGTAAAGATTAATTGAAAACCCTGTGAACAAGACATTTGCTGAATGATCTGATAGCCATGTTTAAATAAGACTAAAATTCTAGACTTCCAAGGCTGATAGGACCTCAAAGAAAACAGATGAGGTCCCATTTACACCATTGTCTGACATATTGTTACAATTAAACACTCAGAGTTGCCTTTGGGCCTAACAACTGCCAGCTTAGGAGCAGTGCTATTAGAGCTTTTATTAGAATGCTACTGCATACATGTTTAAGGTAAGAGAAGAAACTGTCTTTAATGTATGGAATTTTGATTTAACACAAGCTGCCAGTTTCAGCTGGGATAGGGTTAATTTTTCTCCTAGTAGCTGGCACAGTGCTGTTGTTTGGATTTAGCATGAGAATAATGTTGATAACTCACTGATGTTTTAGATGTTGCTGAGCAGTGCTTATACTAAGACAAGGACTTTCAGCTTCCCATGCTTTGCCAGCAAGGAGGAGCACAAGAAGCTGGGAAGGAGCAGAGCCAGGACAACTGACCCAAACTGGCCAAAGGGATATTCCATATCAATATGATGTCATGCTCAGTATATAAAGCGGGGGGAGTTGGCCGGAGAGCAGTAATTGCTGCTTGGGAACTGTCTGGGCACTGGTTGGTGGGTGGTGAGTGGTTGCATCACTTGTTTTTCCTGGGTTTTGTTTCTCTTATCTTTTTTTGTTGATTTCCTTTTCATTATACATTATTATTGTTGTTGTTGTTATTATTATTATTTATTTTTATTTTATTTCAATCATTAAACTGTTCTGATCTCCACCCACAAATTTTCTTACTTTTGCCCTTCCGTTTCTCTCCCTCTTCCCACTGGGGAAGAGTGGCTGGGTGGTGATTGGTTGCCAACTGGGGTGAAACCACAACACACAATTAGATTAGCAGCTTCACTCGATAGCAGGTTTGATAGATAGGTTTTATAACAGACATGAGGCCACAGTAGTGGAAATCCTCCCAAAATCTCAGCACTAAAACAATTCCCAAACTATATTAGAGAAGGGCAAGATCCTTAGGACAGCTACCTTACTGCTTTGTAACTGTTAATGTAAACTAGCATGTCATGCTGTATATGACAACAATCAATTTTCAGGAACACCAGCAGAAAGTGCATCTGAGGTTTAAAAAAAAAAAAAGAAAAAGCAGAACATTTTCTGAACACAGGCTACAGCATGCTGTAATAGTAACGCTAAGACTAAGAAATGAATCTGTAATGGAAGCATCACTTGGTAGTTCTGAATATAATCCCCAAACACCACACTAGTTTACACACTACTTTCTTATTCAAGCTAATGTATCGGCCTTTAAACAAATCAAAACCTGCCTAAGTGGCATGGTGTTTGGGTCAGTAGCACGATCTTTTAAATAGTCCACCATTTAACTCAGAGCAGGATAGGGGGACAGGTACACCACCAGGACACAAAAGCTCAAACCTCACAACCCAAGACAAAATCAAAAAAATTTGAAATGCCAGCAAAGTTAAACATCTTGAAGAGAAATCAAACCACGAAACAAGCTTTTTTTAAAAGAAAGATTGTTAGTGTCCTAGGGAGGGATGAGGGGAAGGAGGTTACACAGGAGCATGTCTTCTCTGACCTGTAATGGGTATTTTATTCTTGCCAAGGCTACCTGTTTTATGAAGTCTGTCAAATGCAATATTGCTTTCCCCTACATCAACTCATGATTTTTAGGAAAACAGGCCTGAGACCTCTACCACTGTTCCAAGGCAACAAGTGACTGATACTCTTCAGTCTACAGGGCTCCAGCCAACAGGACTACCAGGCTAGACCAGAGAGATTCATGATCCTGATTGATAATTTGATCTCTTAAAGCACAAGGGACACTAGCTGCATAATGGAGAGAATGTTAAGTCTAGCTTTTAAGAACAGCTTAAGCATTTTGCCAGACATAAACCAACGTTGTATGATTGTCAATCCTGGATGAGGCAGCAGCACCAGTAACCCAACTGCTTGCATCGTGACACATTTACCAACATCAATCAATCTTTTCTCTTTCCCTCTAGCAAGGGAGTTTTTAGACAGAACACAGAAACTGTAAGA
Organism: Gorsachius goisagi; assembly: GCA_018403395.1. Lineage (NCBI taxonomy): Eukaryota > Metazoa > Chordata > Aves > Pelecaniformes > Ardeidae > Gorsachius > Gorsachius goisagi. Next base: position 44,167 of record BOSO01025601.1, on the reverse strand, counting down.
GAAAGGAAGGATAACAGTTGAGTGAAATTGATCTTATAGTACAGAAAAACAAAGGACAGACTTTTTAATTTTTTTAACCAGTGTTTTAAGTTTAGCTTTTTAGTCTGTGTTTAGAAATCTGAGGTCTGACTTCCGGAAAACACTGAGACAAGAAATACTGCTACATTTAGTTTAAAACTTTGAAAACAAGCCTTTCATTTAAGTATGTTCTTTGACAAAGTTAGGTACCAGTGAAAAAAAAACCCAGCTAAAGGGATCCTTACTTCTTTTTTTTTACCTCCAAAAGAACATATTAAGCTAAGGCTAGTAGGATAACTAAGTTGTCCACAAGTTCCCCAGTTCTCACTCTTCAGTTATTAGGTCATTTACTTTAGCAGAAAGAGTCCCACAGTTTTTGAAAATGCAGACAAAAAGTTGCAAGGCCAAAGGTAAGAAGGATAGAAACTCTTAACTTTAATGTTCTGATTAGTACTCTGGTGTAAAACACTTTTTCTGACCTATTTTTTCCCTAAGAGCACCAAAGTTTCAAGCATTCACCCAAAGTAACCATTTCACTTTGAGGGTGGTGGTGGAGTAGCTCCAGGGAGATGTGGTAACAAGCAAAAAGTTCCTGTTTGGATCTCCTGGCAGTCCTGCGTGCTGCTGAAGTTTTGTTTGGCTGAAAGATGGAAGTTCTCATTTGCTGAAAACATTGCACCTTTTAAGTGGAAGGGAGGCACAGCCATCACTGCAGCCACTCTGACAAAAGGGGAGTGGAGAAAGAGTGAAAACTGTAGTCGAGGAACTAATGTGTTTTTAATGCTCTACTTAGCTCCTGAATCGAAGTAACAGAAAGAAGGGATTTAACCAGTCTCTTAAAGCTCTATAAAAAAATAATTGAGGACAAAAGAAGATGAAACCAGATTGGCTGGGTAAACAAGCAAGCTTTGACCTAATACTGCAACCTGCCTCATTTTCTGTTATGTTAAAAAGGAAAAAAGAAGTCACATTTTACTGCCTCTTACGGCATATAATACTATAATTTCTTAGTAAAAACAAAGACCTACTGACAAATTTCTAACAAATTCTAATTCCTGGCATTTCACATGAGTAAAACCATCCTTTGGGAAACTAAGCTCCTTTGCCAAGTTCATGAATTTCAAAGTAAACTGGGGCTAACGTCTTCATTTGTAATACGCAAAGGACAGGATTATATTTTAAAGCAGCACTTTTTCCTTTTTACAAGTATAATTTTGATTATGTAGTTTTGCTTATTTGCAGGAGCATGCAGAGAAGAAAGGCTTCAAAATTATAACTTATTCTAATTATAAAAGCTCTGCACCTTTTGTATTGCAAGCCAGCCATAAAAATCACTGTTATTCCAAATAATATATACAAAAACACAACAAAGCCAGAGCAGTGAAATTTACTCTTGCAACAAAGCCAGTAAGAAACATGACATGAAAACATGCATTTATGAGACATACTAGACAGCAAGCGTGAGCTATTGTAGAGAAATGGAATGGGACACTTACACAGTGGCTCTCTCTCAAGGGGTCCTGATGGTTACTATGTTCTTAAACCATCTAGACAGAATAGCAGGCTGGGCAGAAGGGAGCCACATACAATCCACCAGATGACAATGCTACACAGTGTAGACACCAGCATAGCTAGGAGCCATCTAAAAAAGGGGTTGGAGGGGAGGAAAAGATGAACAAAAATTCAAAAGCAAAAGCTATTGGTGCATTTCAGCTTGTTTCAAGTTCTTCAACAGCATTTTGCTCTACAACCTTTGCCAAGCATTTTCTTACTTTTTATGAATGTAACAATCCATGCAACCATAAATTGCCAAATATAGTATCCATGTGTTGGATTTTCTGAAATCCTCGCTAAAGTTGTCTATTCCAAAGAAAGTCTGTATCACTCTTCCGAAAATAAGTGCATGCTGGAGCAGTACATCTCTGATCACTTGCTGCCATCTCTTATGCAGTTTGATCAGCTTGTATTCATTCATCCTACTTCACGATCGTAAGTTTGAATACTAAAACATTAGATCAGAGCCAGATGAGTTTGTAGGAACAATTTACATAAATACCCAGATGACGGGGTATATTACCTTTTTGTGTTCCAAGTAGCAAAAAGTAATTCATAATTCTTTGCCAAAGATGCCAAATATCACTAATTAGAACATATACAAAATATCCATTCATCAAAGCATATAGAGTTTATACAACCAACTTCAATAAACATTAACAAACATTATACACAAATCCCTTGAGACTTAAACGTAAGCAATGCCTCTAGCTCTCAAAGACTGTAATTGTCCCAGCTTCTGGTGCTCTTATTTTGCCGCCTTTTTTTTTTTTCCTTTCTGTGAAATAAAACTACATAGAGGATTTAGAAGCTTCTTTTTCTTTGCTTAGATAAAATTAATCAGTTTCACTGCAAGATTAATTATTTTTAACAGTCTGAACTCAAAGGGAAAAAGACTGATACCTCTTCTAGCAGGGAAGATTTTAGACTCACATAGGGCAGCTAAATATTCCTAGCAGTATTTTGGTTTGATAGTAGTAACAAAAAGAATGTAAGAAGTTATACAATTATTTTTCACCAAATTATTTCAGTACAAGCTGCAAACCATACAAATAACTCAGGGGAACAGAAGGAGGAAAATTCCAACTCCCTGTGCCACAATGCATGCTATAAAAACCAACTATACCAATTATTTTAATTCTACAGAAGTACAAGCTAACTACTTTTAATTAGAGCAGTCATGTTGCAGAATGCTTCATGAATGGAATATTTTAATAGTTGATAGGCTTTCTGCATATTAAGACAATGGCTCTGAACAGATTATCACATGGTCTACATTCATCCCATAGAACACACAATAAGTGAGATCTTTCACAACCTTTATTACATGACTTAAAGTACCTTTTATGAAAAAATATTAGGACATGGAAATTAAGGCACTATGTGGCTTAGAAACTAATGTATAAGATAGCTGGTTTTTACTGTGCTATTTGAGGTAACTGAAGTGATGTGTTTGGGGTTTTTTAATGCCAGCTAGATTCAGGCTTTGTTCTGAATCGGTTGTTTCTTATATGATTGCCTGTGTCAAAGATGAGCATGAACAGAAGAGAATCCTTTAAAACAGAAGCAGAAATCATACATAGCAATGTGTGAGGGTTTCCAAAGACATACTCAGCACCTTCAGCACGTTCTTACTACATACTTCCCATGTTTTCTAAAAGTCTGATGACACTGGTCTTAAAAAAAAAAAAAAAGGAAAAAAAAAAAAGGAAAAAAAAAAAAGGCCAACAGCTAGCAGCAGCATCCCATACAGAAAGACAGCACAACAAAAGCCAAGTTGCCTTTGGTCTGTGACTCTGGTGCTGTGTTATTTGCAAAAATCTGACAGCCAGGGGCCACCATTCCTTTCCTAGCAATCAAATGAGATCCAGATAAGTCCTGTAAGTCTTCCATTCTCTTGTAATTTATTTAAGGGCAGACAGAAAGTTTCTTCTACCTGCAGCTGCTACAAGCCACAACAGATGCGAAGGTGACTATGAACTTTCTTTTACAGGTGGTGTTTCAGTATTTGTCTAAAATAAAGAGACTAGCATACCAGGTTCCTTGACAGAAATGCACTCCTTTTGAATTTATTCACAGAAATAGTGCTACTCCCTGCCTTCCAGATCTACCAGACATTATACCAAAGCTCACAGGATTTAGGGAAAGTTCCTTTCCAAGGAAGAGGAAGCTAAAGATTCTTCTTTCAACTCTTCTTCTTAGGTAGCTGACTTTACTTCAAAAAACAGCGCGTACCTTATCTCAGCCAGTCAAACACCACCACTCAAAGTCATATTCTTCCATTTTTATACTACCACAGGAAAGACAAGGGAATGACTGTGATTAAACTAAAAGTAAAGCATTCAGAAATACTGTGGGAGTTTGTGAAGTGCAGACTACTGGAATCAAAAACAATGCAGAAAACCAGAAATTGAGTAATGCAGTTCTTTAACCAAGTTCTCCTGCCTCCCGAGCGCTCAACCAAGCCTTCGGAGAAATGGTGAATCTCCCGCTTGTTTTAAATGATTAAAAGCAGCCTTGGCAACAAAATTTTGGGGGCAAATGGAAGTATGCATAAAGAGGAGGATAAAAGTCTTTCTGGCATTTATACATTCAGAAACTGACTTACGTTAGTGGAGATGCAGTTGGACCTTTTGCCTGCCTTCTACTTTTCAGAGCACGAAGCTTATCACCTTGTGTTACACAGTTTGTTTCATCTTCATCGCTGTACTGGATAAGTGGAGGCAGGGAAGGTATAAACAAAGATTAAAACACAGACACTTAGACATTGAAGAATTAACCTTATCTTGAATCTTAAAGTTAGAATGATCCCAGCAGGAAAGTTTTTTCCCCCATAGCCCTTTATACAGCAAGTGCAAGCAGAAAAAGAATCAGATTAACACAGTTTTACCCTACCCACAGGTTTGTTCAGACCCTGAGGGATTCTCAACAGCAGTTACAACTTTTACAAGAGCACAATATTCTGATGGTTACCAATTCAATGTCCTTTCGGATGGTTCTCCTGTTTCTCGTGTCATTAATCGAAATATCATCTACTCCTGAAAGAATTCTTGTTACAGCAATTTTACGGTTTCCTTTCAACTTTGCATGGAAAATATCTCCTTCTGTCCAAAGTTCTGCCTGTTTCCTATTATAACATGGAAAAAAACCCCAAACACAACAAATTAACACCAAAGTATTATTAAGTGTACAACAAAAGAAGAAGAAAAAGACATCTAGATCTATTTTTGAAACAATTTACAGTCAATCTACTTACTCCATCAGGAAGTGTTGCTGTGGCCCAATCACTGAACCAGGTCTATTTATTCTAATCCAGGCGATAGTTTCAGCAGCTGTCATCCGATAATGCTTCATAATGTAACAGGCAATAAGTGTGCCAGTTCGTCCAAGACCAGCTGTGTAAGACAAAAGAATGGCTTCTTTCATATACCCATCTTCATCTGGAATCTGCGGTAGCTACAGACATTGTTACTTGGACAAATAGTTACTTGCCTAGTTTATTAAACAACCTGTTACTGATCAAACTTGGTTAGTGTAACTCACCTTCTGAATTCTTTTTTTCCATGTACAAGGTTACTAACACATTGTTCACACATTTTTTGAGGGAGGTAACCTTCCAAAGCCAGCAACTTTACAAATACCTGTAAATCTATCTTTATTTACCTATCTACCTATGAATATGTATGAGAATGTTTTTATGCATGGGATGAACAGCTGGCTTTTTCTCAAAATTCTCAAAGCGCCTTCTTGCAAGTTGATCATACATTGCACTGAAACCTGTTGCTTTTCCAATCCCTCCTCTTACTTTAGTTCCCGAAGAAAAGATGAATTTTGGAACAAGCAAGTCTGGGTACCAGCCAACACAGGCAAAAAGTACTCCAGAATGAGGAACCTTCTTTGCCACAGCCCTCAAAACAGTTCTATACACCGTGGGAAACATGAGAAGGAAAGGAGGACAGCTCCAGCTAAGTGGCTCCATTCCTTGATCACTTACTGTATGTCAAACCACACATCATCTTCTCTCATTTAACAAGCAACCAATCAACACCAGTGTAAAATCTTCAGTGTAGCCCAATAGCCAAGAGAACCACGCAGCACTTTCCATGCCTTGTCCAGCTTTAAGAACAGGCTACAGCGTTCTGTGCTTTCTCAGCAGTAAGAGCAGGTTGAGGAACATAACGTAGCCTAGACACCATTAGTATGATAAATATCAGAGACCATCTTAATTTGAATGAAAACAAAGCACTTGTACCACTGATACTCAATATTCAGGCGTAATCAATTAAGCCATATGGCTGAATTTATCACCTCAGTTGAGAGTAAGAATATGCACTTGTTTCCCAACAGTCAAGATGAAGTTTTTACCAATTCTTCCATTTCAAGTATCATCCTGTTAAGCATGCAGAAAATGGATAGCAGATCCAGGCACAAAAACGCAGTCTTTGCAGGTCCCAAATGGGCAAATGGGTTAAGAAAAAGGCCTTTCTCCTTCAATCACAGCATTATCAGGTATGCTAGTGTGGCAGAGTTTGGGGAGAACAAATGTCTGAAAGACTATTAAAGACTGTGTGAGAAGGGAAACATAGTTCCTCTAGGACCACAGAAAACTGTATCATTATACTAGCTGCCTTGGGCATGCTCTGAATATCTTCTCTTTGGCAGTCTAACTCTGGAAGAACTGTTATTCAGAGTGTAGTTAGTATAAAGGGCTACTGAGGGATAAAGATTTTTGTGGTTCTGAAATAACACTCATGAGCAGTCTCCTCAAAAAGCTGCATTTATATTTTCAAAGTTTACCACTTGGTATACTTAACCGTGTGTTTTCAGAAAGACCTATAAACCTTGCCAGGACTTCAAATTCCCGCCCAAAAGCACCCTTTGAAAGTGGTAGCACTTTCTAGCAGAAAGAGCATTTAATACTGGCAAGATCACTTTCCCCAACCTCATTCTTGGAAACAGCTGGGAAGATTTTTCTGGAACTTAAAAAAATTAGAAGATGAAATACAAAACAGCAAAACAGAAGCATAGAAAGAATTTGTAAGGAAAAGCTGCAGTTTGGCAAAGAAGTTAATAACCAGATCTAACGGAATTATAGTGAAAAATACCTCAGGAACTGTAACTATAAGCATTACTTGTAATATAAATTGGTTTTACACTATACCTTTGCAATGAACGGCTATAACACCTTCAGCATTTTCACAAATATTTAGAAATGTTTTAACTATAGTATCACTAGGTGTACTTCCATCAGCAAAGAAGAGGTCAAAATGCTCAAACCCAGCATCTGTAAAGCGTTTGGCATCATACAGTTTTTTGTTGAGGCGTATTATAGTGGTGACCTTATGTTTCCTGAAGTACGGGAAATAAGCCTCTGGAGCATGGTGGGGATAGCCTATTTGAGAAAAGAGGAGGGGGGGAGAGAGTAAGGCTTAAACTGCAGAGATAAACAAAGACTCAAAAACAAGAGCGGAATACACTTTCAAAACAGAACTCATGTTCAACATAAAGAAATAGACTAACCAAAAATGGAATTTTAACATAATCACCTAGGTCAGATACAATTAAACCAAGCATTAAAATTTTACGGCCGGAGTTCTTATAAAAGAAAAAGAGCCAAGGAAAAAACACACTGTTTGAGGAACAATTTTTAAAGCTTGTTCTTACTGATAACAATCAACTAAGAAAGCAGTGGGCTTGTGTCCCCCACCTCCTTTTTTAAGCATACCATTTTCAATTTTACTTCTTGAATGAGGTCCACTGAAGGCAATGAATTTGTTTGGTATTATCCAGTTAAAATCTCCATTTTCTGCTCTCTGTCAAGAGAAAATGCTTGGTTTATCATTATCCCTGTATTTTCAGGCTTTTCCTTATTGTTTCAAAATACATGCTAGATAGAATTGAAGTACAATTTCTGCCAAAGGAATTATGTTTAGTCACCTGCTTTCTGTTCCACCAGGAGGATGTCAGATGCTCTCAACCTCATTTTTCTTGCCTGTGTTCTCCTCTTTCTAACTTAAGAGTTTTAGAACACGACAACTGATGCCCTTCAGATAAGAGGCAACTTCCAATTTTTAATTTTTATAGGTTTCTGAATTATGACCTTGGCTATATCTCTGTTCACAATTTAAATCATGATTTTTTAGATTCTAAGAACACTTAATTTTCTCTTTACAGATAAATGGCAGCTTTGCATTTCTGAGACTGCATATAGTCAAGAGTTGCAGTCCTTCATTGACACATTCGATTCCCATGCCCTAAAGTGAATTTTATAGGCTTGGAGTTTCCCTGTTCCCTTCTTTACCTCAAAGAGTGTTATTATACATTTGCCATGTGTTCACAGATATATGCTTTGATTGCTCTCCAAAATTCAATTGGCTTGGACTTGAATGGCCTCAAACTTCTCATCTAGACTGCTCAAGAATATGCATGACCTCTAAAAGATGGCCAAATAATCTTCCAGAGTTTTAGTAACAATGGAAATGTGGTTTCTGCTTTCCCCCTCAGGTTTGAGGCTCACTATGCTTAAATCTGAATTTTAATATTCTCTCTCTGACCACACACCTTTATTTAACAATCAAACTTTAAAGACACAAACCAGAAATTGAACCTAATACTACAAAAAAAAAAATCACATATTATAAACAATCATCTCAGCATTAGCAACAGCAAACAAATAAGAAGATTGATATAAGAAGATTGATACTGAACACTTACTTCATAATGCTCATATTCATTTAGATCAAACGTATTGAAATCCAGGAATCCATATTGTAAAGCCTAAAATTCAGAATACGGCTTTTAACAAAGACATCATCTTTTCAATGAGGACAGTTTATCACTCTTTGAGGTTACAGAAAGCCCTTTAATTCCTGTTCCACTCTTGCACAGAGATTTCTTCACATATTTGAAAAAATACACATCAATTCAGTCTTGGTTCAAAAGAGATTTGTCAATTTTAATATGAGTGAAGTTAGACAAGCAAATCTACTCTCTTCTGTTTCCATCAAGTCACTACAAAATTCCAGACTACAGAAGCATTCAGTCCTTTTATTACTGCTAGGAGTACAAAATAAAAAAAGAGAATAACTGGCAAAAATTGTCTACTGAAAATATTGAGTACATTCTAAAGTCTGCATTCAAGGATTGCAAATATTTTTGTGCATGAAAGCTATTTGCTCCCATTAGGATGCTAATATCTTAATTGAATTTAAATTGTTCACAGACACACAGTCCTAAGCAGACACTACTGTGGTCTCTGATGTGCTATAATTATCTGCAACCATTATATTTAATAATGTATAAAAAATGTAAACATTTGAGTAACTGGCAGTTTACCCACTTGTTAAGTCAGGAAGCACAAATACAGATAATCCTGTATCTCCAGATATTTAAAATACTACATTCTAATTCCCTCTTTCACTGTATAATCTTTTGAATTTTTCCTTGCTGTTCACCAGTACTAAGAAGAATAGCAGTTCACCACTCCTGGCATACAAGCAGCCAATGCCAAAACATTCAAGAAAGCTGATAATCACAAATCTTTGAGAAGCTGGCTTATTCAGTAAAAATACTGGTATTTGGCAGAGATACCCATAATACAAAAGAGAGTGGTAGGGTGGAAAGCTGCAAAATTCCCTGTTTCATGACTCATACAGACTAAAAAGAATGCATATAAATTCCCCTGTCCTTCAATGCCACATTATTTCCGCACTAGAAAACACTGGATTATGATAATTTATAGTTTAAAAAAAAGCACCTGCCTCCAAACATTTGTTCTATTTGTATTCTATCAAGTAAAACCTGAAGTCATTAGCACATGCTGCAAATACCTAAAAAGTATCACTACCAAATTCAAAACCTCTTTCAAGGGCTCTATTCAGTCTAAAATGTCAACACTGGGGGACATATAATAAGCATATCATACAACCCTTCGGGATTAGGGGTGTGAATGACCGTCTTGAAAGACTAGAACTCAAAACTCCCTCTTTAAAATCTTCACTAGTTGATTATATAAGGTGTCTGCTGACTTCTATGGATGCTATATCTACAAGTTTTGTTACAATGCATAATACATAATGAGCTAGGCAACAATCAGAAGATCTGCTACTGCACAGCTCTGATTGGATCCTAGCTTCCTAAGCCGCCTTTATCTGCTGAGCAATATTTAGCTGACCTTTTGCAATATGAAAAATGTTGTTTTACTGACCTTGTTTATTGCATGAAAACAGTCCAGCAAAGTTAGATGAAAACTGCAAGTACCAAAGGAAGCATCCCTAGAAGATATGGTGACCAGAATGGTAAAAGCAATTGAAGATACGTCTCTAAAACACCTTCAAAACATGGCTTCAAGTTAATTACTATTATAGTGAATAATTATGTCAAATGATTACTTCATTTCTCCCACCTTGGCTCTCATAATAATAACAAAACAGAAAATAAATTAAGTTAGGAGGTGATCCAAGGGTAAGATTACCCTAGTTATAGTTTTGGTAAAGCTGACGTTCACTTTCTGATATGACCATTGAAACTAGCATGTTCCAGTGTTCATGTCAACGAAGAACAGACTACACAAACTTTTTGTGGCAAAAGCTAATGCCTAAATTAGTAACATATTCTAATACACTCTTAGAACATTTTCTTCTGAAGTACACTTTCAAAAAAGTCAAATTTTCATACACCACAAATTTTTTCTTCAAACTCAATTTAAAAGAAAAAAGATGCTGCACAGATGTTTCTATGTATATGTGAACAGCATCTTCTCACTAAAACTGTCAAGGTGCACATTTGTGTAGATTTATATTAAGAGACTTTCCTTAAGATGCATAAAACAGTTTATGCTTAAACGTGAGGAGAAACTGGTTTTCATTAAAACTCCTTCTTTCAACTACAATTTTTTAAATTCTGCTGATCCAATTTTTTAAATTCTGCTGATCAAAGAATGGCATGTTCTTAGTATGCGACCATTATTAGATTCCATAAGCACTGTAAAGTAAGCATTCTACAGGAATACTATAGTCAAGTCAAAAAATAAATTTAAACTGAATCTACATCAAAGAATATTATGCCCTGGCAAAATACCTTCTTTTGAGACCATGCAGCCCTCACCAGCAGAGAATTACTAATGTTTCAAAAAAGTAAAAAATATATCATGTTTAAATTTCAGCTGAGAGGAGGAAGAACTTCTGAAGAACCTGGATGGCTGCCTCTACAATTTGTTTGTATCCTTTTCCTCCCTAATGAATCAGTGTGAAAGGTGGGAAAAAAGTCATCAGGAGAGAGAAATTACAGAACCCCATTCAGGTAAAAGAGAGGGCAGGTAAAGGTGACATTGTAGTGGGTGTCTGTTGGGCCACCTGATGAGGAAGAACAAGTGGATCAGGCCCTCTACAGACAGAGTTGAGCAGCCTCACATTTGCAGGCCCTGGTCCTCATGGGGAACTTCAACCACTCTGATATCTCTTGGAGGGGTATAAGCAATCCAGGAGGTTCCTGCAATGAACCGGTGACAACTTCCTCTTCCAAGTGATATGGAAGCTAATGAGGAACAGCGCTCTACTGGGCGTCATACTTGCCAACAAAGAGGTGCTCGTTGGGGATGTGAATGTCAAAGGCAGCCTTGGATGCAGTGACTATGAGATAGTGTGGGGGGGAGAAGGAACAGAAGTCACATAGGTCACAAGCCGAACCGCAAGAATGCAAAAGTGAAGCTAGAAGAAGCTATGACTGAAGGATAGTCGTGTGGGCAGTGCCTGCAGGACTGCTGTGAGCATGGGCTGATGGAAAAGTTTTTGCAGAAGTTTTCTCTGTGCACTGAGTATAAAGTTGATTCTGGTTGCACCTCCAACGTGGTTCCGCGCTTCCATACACTGAAATAGTGGAGTTCAGGATCCTCAGAGCAGGTAGGAGGGTGAAAAGCAAGCTGTCAGCCCTGGACTTCAGGAGAGACTTTGGCCTCTTCAAAGATCTGCTTGGAAGAGTATCATGGGATAAGGCCCTGGAGGGAAGAGGGGCCCAAGAAAGCTGGTTAATGTTCAAGGATCTGCCGCTTCAAGCTTAAGAGCTGTTCATCCCAGTATGAAGCAGGCAAAAATGCCAGGAGGCCTGCATGGATGAACAAGGAACTCCTGGCCAAACTCAAACACAAAAAGGAAGCATATGGAGGGTGGAAGCAAGGACAGGTAACCTAGGAGGAATATAGAGACATTGTCCAAGCATCCAGAGATGAAGTTAGGGAAGTTAAAGCCAAAGTGGAATTGAATCTGGCCAGGGATGTCAAAAAAGACATGAAGAGCTTCTGTAAGTACATAGGCAACAAAAGGAAGGCTAGGGAGAATGTCAGCCCATTGCTCAATTAGACAGGGAAACCAGTTACACAGGACATGGAAAAGGTTCAGATACTGAATGCCTTCTTTGCCTCAGTCTTTACTAGCAAGACCAGCCTTCAGGAATCCCAGTTCCCAGAAACCAGGAAGAAAGGCTGGAGTAAGAAGGACATACTCTTGGTGGAAGAGGATCAGGTCAGGGAATACTTCTGCAAACAGGACATGACTAGGAACATGGGCCCTGATGTGATGCACCCATGAGTGTTGAGAGACCTGGCTGATGTCATTGCAAGGCCAATAATCTCTGATCGATCATGGCAACTGTGAGAAATCCCTGAAGACTGGAGGAAAGCAAATGTCACCCTCAAGTTCAAGAAGAGCAAGAGTGAATCCCCAGGGAACTACAGGTTAGTCAGTGTCATCTCAAACCCCAGAGAGGTAATGGAGCAGCTAATCCTGGAAACCATTTCCAGGCATATTAAGGACAAGAAAATCGTAAGTAGTAGTCAGCATGGATTCACCAAGGCAATGTCATGCTTGACCAATCTGATAAACTTCTACAATGGAATGACTGGTCTGGTTATGAGGGGAGAGGAGTGGATATTGTCTACCTGAATTTCAGTAAGGCCTTTGACATTGTCTCCCATAAGATCCTCATAGACAAGCTAGTGATATGTGGGCTAGTTGAGCACACAGGTGGATTGAAAACTGGCTGAATGGCCGGACCTAAAGGGTGGTGGTCAGTGGCACAGTCTAGTTGGACGTCAGGAACTAACAGTGTACTCCAGGGGTCACTGCTGCGTGTGTTTGTTCCTGTTGAACATCTTCATTAATGATCTGGATGAAGGGGGAGAGAGTTCCCTCAGCAAGTTTGCTGATGACACAAAACTGGGAGGAGTGGCTGATATGCCAGAGGGTCATGCTGCCATCCAGAGGAACCCTGACAGGCTGGCGAAATGGGTGACAGAAGCCTCATGAAGTTCAACAAGAAGTGTAAAGTCCTGCACGTGGGGAGGAAAAACCCCAGGCACCAGTGTAGGCTGGGGGCTGCCCAGTTGGAAAATAGCTTTGCAGAAAAGGACCTGGGGGTCCTGGCGCACACCAAGCTGAATATGAGTCAGCAATGTGCCCTGAGACAAACAAGGCTAATGGTATTCTGGACCACATTAGACAAACTATTGCCAGCAAGTCAAGGGCGGTGATCCTTCCCATCTCCTCAGCACTAGAGAGGCCACACCTGGAGTACTGTGCCCAGTTTTGGGCTCCTCAGTGCAAGGGAGGTATGGTGGTGGTGCTCAGTGACATGACTAGAGACAATGGGCACAAACTAAAACACAGGAGGTTCCCTCTAAACATCAGGAACCATTTTTTCACTGAGTGTGACAGCACTGGAACAGGTTGCCCTGAGATGCTGTGGAGTCTCCATCCTTGGAGTCATTCAAAAACCACCTGGATATGGTCCTGGGCAACCAGCTCTAAGTGGTCCTGCTTGATGTTGGACCAGATGACCTCCAGAGGCCCCTTCCAACCTCACTGTGATTCTGTGATTCTTCTATAAGTGAAAAAAAAAATTCTTTGCATCCTGCTAACAAAAGCTTTTGTGTTGGTAATGACCCTAAGTAGCAACTACTTGACTGACTTTTATTATTCTATGGGAAGGTACTGTTTCTTGCTGAGATCTTTTTGAAAAAGTTCTTAAAGGAACAGAGCCCAGACCAACATCTCAGTTGATCATTAACATAATCTAGATTTCTCTGTTTGCACCGTGTTTAGTTGCACTAGTAAACTCAAGAAAATGGTTTGCAGGCACTTCAACAGACTGTATTTTCTACCCCACAGGCTGGATATGTCTTCAGAAGTCAGCTCTTAGTAAGTCTTATTATATAACACATCTTTGCATTTCTTTCAGTGGTGCTGCTGAAGTGATGGTCTGGGACTCTGGGGCAGAGTATATGGCCTGAGTGAAAAGCTACTATCTCCATCACCCACATAGACCTCTACGATATTCAGAAACAAACCTTATAGTCTTCCTAAGGATGACTTTTTGTTCTTCTGGGAATACAAAAATGGAATTTAGAAGTGAGAAATGGGATGATGGAAGTATACAAATGAAGAGAGGTGCTACTACACCATTATGTGCTGGTGGTGGTGGGGGGAAGTAATAGAAATTCAAATCATCAAAAGCCCCTCTGGCAAGAGAACTAGAAAACACAAACAAGTAAGGACTAAATTAATCACCCCGTAACAATATATTTGGACAGTAAACTTGCCTCCTAAAAAGTTTTTTGGCCATTCTTTTCTGCATATTGTGGCAGCCAATGTAACATTAGTTTAGTCCAACTTTTAGAAACTCGTTTGGAAGAAATTAAGAAGTTGTTCCTCTGCACGATGGATCAACTTTATTTGCTACATTAAGCAGCACAGCATATACCACAAAGAGAAGTCTGTGGTCTGAAACAGCTAGGATTACATTCCCTCAGGGTCAGGCAACCATGAACCAACGGTTTGAAACATTTCCTCATTGGTAAAAAGAAACGCTTCAAAGTTATGAGGTTAGCTAGCATTCTTTATGCACAGAACAGTACTTATGGGTTGCTGCATAGATTCGACAAGTAGGAAAAATGGAGTGCTCTAAGTATTACAAGCCATTTGAGATAAATGACAGATATTTTGATACGTTTAACTATCAACTACTGGCACAAAACCAGACTGTCACGTGAGAAGCAATGTAGAACAAAAAGTTCAACGAGAGTGCATACAAAGCACCGTGGCTCCTTCGCCTTCTGTCAGTACACTTCAGCTCCAGCCGCTAACACCCCTGTTCAGCAGTCTGCACTTAAAAATCAGGCAGTGAATGTGTCACATCTTAAAAATTAGGCATCTGCCCCACCCCCACCCCCGAAAATCAGTACTGCTAAATGCTACATTCTTCTTCAAAATATCAAGGTACAGAATGTTCTAACAACTTGTTATTTACCTGAAAGGAAGATATGAAATGCTTCCAGCTAATATCAGCCTGTACACATCTTCTGGGGATTCTCTCAGGTATATTATCTATTTTTGCAGAAAAAGACAGAAAAGAAAAAAAAATTATTCTTTTAAGATAGGTATTAATAACCTCAAGTCACTTGTTTGGTACAGAAGGCATGACTAATTACCAGAAGTGCTGGGAAAGAGTGGCATAGAGGACAAATGTATGCAAGTGTGCAACAATAAAACTAACATAAACAGTATAAAATACTGGTCAACCTAGAGGAATATATATTCTTAAACAAAATTTATAGATTTGTGAGGAGTTGTTCAACTATAGGCTACAGTGAAAAAGCTTCTGTCTGGATACTTCCATGTTTCTACTGTAATTCTGCTTGACCAGTTTGTAGACTGTTTTTTAATTAAGCTTTTCAGATGGAAATTAAAACAAAAAAACTCACAGAGGTATCAGCAAAGCTATGAATCACCTGGTCTACAAAACAGTGCGTACACTTAGCAGACAAGATTAAAACAATAATTCATGTATGTTTTGATTTTCCTACAGCAGTACATTTGCATTATTCCAAATCCTGTACTTCCTTCTTTTTACGGATGAGGCAGTATCCAGTAACTAAATCCAGATGCCATAAAGGGGAAAAAAAAAAAAAAAAAAAGAAATCTGTAGCTTCAAAAGCAAAATCCTAAGAACAGAATGAAGCAACATACTTGAAGCAATACTTATCAAACTTTCTACTGTTAAAAACATGCAGAAAAGAATTCACAAAGGACTAACTCATTACAGATATCCATATGGTCTTCCATCATTACTTGCCTGATCCCTCTTAGGTAGCCTCTAACACTAAGGTCTCCTTAAGGAATACTGTAAAATTCCTCTTTTATGCAAATCATCAAACACCATCAAACACCATCCCCAGCATGGACAGGAGATAACAGCTGCTAGTAACAAGCTGTCATTAACAGGTCAATATTCAGTAATTTCAAGTTAATATTTTTTCTTTAAAATTAATTAAGCTTTAACACAATACTGAAAGTTATTTTTTTCATTAACATTCAGTAAAATTATTTACATCTCCCATATTAATGACCTTTTTCCTTAGAGGTTTTTTGAAAGTAAGAATCCTAATGAGTATTAATTAAACATCCCCCAAAATCTAAGTGTGGCATTTTTGCTTTCTGTTGCTTTTGATGTTTTCTTCTTTTAAAAGTTGGCATTGCCTTTCAAATTTCTTCGATGCAGCTGCAAAGTCAGTTTGAACAAATGGCTTAACACACCTTCAACATCCTCTCTATACACACATACACGCACACACACATGCATTCTTGTGAGGAGAGAATGGGAGCTGGAACAGATGTTGCTAAAAAAACCCCACAAACCCAGCTTGAAACATATCCTAAACAGACAGCTAAAACATACATGACAACAGGTGACCCATTTCATTTTTCATCTGACTAGATTATCGTGTTAAGTATTTTCTGAGCATTCTTCCAGTGCAATTAGCAAAACCAAAGAAAAAAACCACCTGTCTTTAGTTTAAGTAACAAAAACTGCATGGGTTTTGTGTGTGCGTGCGTGCTTTCACTGGAGAGGGGTAAGTGACTTCTGCATTTATATTTGTAAGCAATACCTGAATATAAAGGAGACTTAAAAAGCCCCCAAAATATTGTTGAATAGCTGCTCCTCATATGCCAGCTTTCACTTTCTATTCTGCAGGCATATTCATTGCCTGAATTGGATATAAAAGCTATGTTCCAAGATTTCAAGTTGTGTGCTTTGACACAGGCATACTTTGTGTCTTGCAGCATAGTGAACACATATTGCTGGCAACCATATAGACCTAGCACTGCTTCTTATCAGAAAAGGAGCCCTGCCCCAGAAAACCTTACAAACCAGAGATATGAAATGGCATTAGCAAACAGAAGGTAATTAATCAGCAGAAACAGAATTTGTAGCCAGAAATGAGTCACCTGGAAAAAACTTGGGATTCAGTGCTGTAAGGCTGGGTAATGTACAGAAAGTACTACTTGTCCAACAGGCAAATAGAAATGCAGCTAGTACTAGCCAATCCTGTAAGTACATGTAGCTCAGAAAGACCAGGTATTTCTCCTGTATCTCAGCTGAGCTTTTACCAGCTTCTTAAAGAAAAAAAGCTTTAATGCAGAAGCATTTGTTTGCATGTGTAACAGCTGTAAGAGGCAAGTTTTTCCCATAACATTAAGTGCTATATTAAAAGATGTCTAAATAATCTTACAGTCTACTGAAGCATGTTAGTTCTTTAAGCACAGATCCAACTTCCAAAATTACATTACCAGTGAAGTTGCTAGAAACACCATTTTAACATACATGCACGTTTGTAAGGACTTTCCTTAACACAGTTATATGAACATACATACAAGGACACTTAAAAAAGCCAACCTGATTTTGACACAAAAATCCAATGTCTACCATTGTTTAGTACGTACAAAAAACACACTGCAAGAAGATGGCATTTTTCAATGTGGACAAGCTACTAAGCAAAAATACGCAGTAGTACTTCCTGTACAACTGAAGCAATATGCAGTATGATCACTGAAGAAGGAAGCTCTTCCAGTTAGATTTCTCAGAATTTTCTGAAACAAAGAGAGATCCTGCTACACTTCAGCTGTGCTACTACTACAAGCACGATGTGAACAGTTGCAGAGACAGCAGTTGATGAAATGGTCAGATGGTGTTCTCAGTGAAAAGTGGCTTACGAAAAAATATTAGGTTAGAATGAGGATATCTGGACAGGTGCAATGGTGTGGAGTGCTTCAAAAGGGAAGAATGGCATTTGGTCTCTACACAGAACAGGAAAGACCATAAACAGATATATACTTCACAAGGAAAGTATTCTGGCAGTAACACAACACAAGAAGCTGTGACAGTCAAAGTGGAGACAGGATCAGTTTCTGTTGCACCCAGCTGGAAATCTTGGATACAAGCAAGGCTGAATACAGGCTGAACATGGGTGAGGGTTCAGGTTGTGGGTGAACTGAATTCCAGATAGGGAAACAGGTAAGATTGAAGGGGTAGGGAAGGAGCAACAAAGCCCAGGGAAGCATCAGATGTCAAGGCAGCATAGGCCACATCTGCGTTAGGAAGTAGCGTGCACCAGCAGAAATGCTTCTGTAGACTGAAAGCCAGCACTGAAGATCTGACATCCTGGTCTGGTCCTGTGGATTAAAATACCCACGACCTGTTGGGATTGCTCCTAGGCTGCTCCGTGAAGTGAACCAAAATGCAGTAACCAGGTTTTAAGGAAAGATTCACTTCAAAACCATACTCCTGACACAAACTGATACCTTAATATAGTTATTTTTATATAGCTATATAAATAAATATATGATACTGTTTCTGACCAGGAAGAGGCCACTAAGGCTTTAAAGAAGAACAATTTCATTGGAATGATGTGGGTGAACAAAGGACAAATGAAAGCCAGTAAATGAGAGAAAGAAAGTAAAAACTATCAAGAGACCTATAGTAGACAGAAGTATTGAAAGAGAGAAGGACTTTCTAAGGCAATAAGTGGAAACAAAGTTTCAGAAAAGAAGAGAATGGAAACGTTGATCTGATGAATAGCAAAACAAAGATATATCTGTAAACTCATGAGGCATGTACTGGGGAAGGAGGGGAAATGGAAAAAGACATTACCTCCAGATATCAAAATATACAATAGCTGAAACCAGTTTGTCCAGATGCTGATTATATTTCTGCTGTGCTTTCTAAGATGACAGAAACTTTCACAAATAAAGTTGTTTTCTTAAATTAATGCCAATAAAGCAACCAACAAGAAGTACTATCCAAAATATGAAAAATACTAAAATAAATTTCAAGCAATGATATTATCTGTTATTTAGAAGAAGCAGGCATTTTCTGGAATAGTTTTTGTTCATCCTTGTATATACAAATGGAAAAAATTCTATGAGAATTTTACATTGATTTCCCAAGGGGCTCCTTTCCTGCAGGCCAGGCAAATATTAAAAAAAAACCCAACAGCTTTTTAAAAAAAGTTAGAAAATTCAGCAGACCTGAAATAAATTATGCACAAGTACAGCTGCATTGGTTTTAGAATTTTTCTACAGATGCAGATGGGTGTACATACACATCTACACACACACACACAAATACACAGGAAAAAACTCTTAAAATCCTTTACAAATCTTTCACTTAAGTACCTTTGAGGGAAGTTGTTACTCTATGGAACTGACATCTTTCAAGACAAAATAACATACCATTTTATCATACTGTGTAATCACTTGTGTACCAACAATCTAGAAATTTGCCTTTCTTTATGCATACAAAAAAATATTTGACCAAACTTCAAAATACAGACAGAAATTTGCGATTAGCAGTTGAACCATTAACGTTGTTCTAATCATCCTTTTCATTTAGGACATCTGTTTCTAATTAAGGGACTGCAGGCAGCTCTGTGAATGGTCAAGAACCATCCAAGCGTTGAGTACTGGGAAAGGTGCACTCAAGCACTGCTCCTGCCAACATCGCTGTGTAGTCAAACAGCTGCTATGATGTTCACTGAATGAAATAGGGCTTGCAGGACGTGGCGACCCAGCCTTTATGAGCATTTAAAACCGACCATAGAATGAGAGTTCTTTTAACAAGCTGTGTTATTGTCTGATTCATATTAGTGTTTTCAAACCAGCCTGTTTTTTTAAACAAAGGTTTCCTAGATTAGCGCTACAATCATGAAAACGGTATTCACAGGATGAAAAGTATTCCTGGTAGAAAAGGAAAGGAGGCTCACGTGGGAAAAGACATCTTAACCTTCAATACACAGGATTGCCAAGTGAAATAGTAATGCTGCATGCAATACAAAACATGTTTGATAATAATAATCCATGACATAACTTGTTGCTTTTTCAGGAAAATTAAATAGGGTATTTAAAGATGTTGTACTGTCAGAAACTATATCAACTCAAGCCTGTAAATAGCCCTTTAAATTCATGTCTATGATGTGCTTAGTGTGATCAAGTTTATCCACCTGCTCACCCTTAACTGCAAAATCTACTTAAGACTGCTACCCAAATCACACATTTTACCAACCATACTGACTTAAAAACAAGAAAATAATGAGATGATTCATTTTAAACTGCTTACAAGCAAATTTCATGTGATACAACTACGTTCCAAAAATGTCATTCACCCAAAATAGCCTGAACTGCTGTAAACCACAAATACTCACAACCCACCCATTCTGAACAAATACAAATAACTACTTTGTGTGACCAGACTCAAACGCAAGCTCACACACGTGTCACTTTACTGTAAGTTAAAAGTATTAAATACTTTATTTCATTAGAAACTCCACTGGATATAATAGTCAGCTAACAGTTTAATTGTACTAGCAATATACCTTAGAAGAAAAGGTTAAATACAGCAAAATTAAAATAGAAATATATTAGAATAAAAAGCAAATCCTGTATGGATTTGTGGTGCACTGAAGAAATGCACACATGGCCAACAGTCCCTTCATTAGCAGAAACACAGTCATTAAGTGGATAAAAGTGGCAGAGAGGGAATAACCGCCTGTCTCTGGCAACTCTCTTTGTTCGTCATGAACAAAAGCAAGAAGCCTCCAATTACCTTTTAAACGGCCGAGGGGAGGTATAGAAAACCCTATTTGCTGGGAACTGGCAGGGCTGGGCACATCAGTACTTCTTGACAGCTAAGCAAGCTAGCTAGTACTAGAGTAAAGGGCCCCCTGAGAGCAACCCTTCTTCTCCTATGGAGACAAACAGTCTGGTAAGAATATGGTGAGGAAGAACTGAGTACAAATAGCAGAAAAAACTGCCATCACAAAGACTAAACGCGATTTCCCAAATACAAGTCAGAGGAGGTAGCTTTTTGGAGGACACAAACACAGAGAAAGCCAAGAAGACTCGAGGCAATTTTTACTTAAGTGAAAGGCCAGTACTTTGTCCACCTCGGCTCTGCCGCTCACTCCTCAAGCACAAGCACCTCTCACCACAATGTAGCCAAGGGTAAACACGGTTTACCCACCTGTAATTTGAGTACTGCCCGCCGTTATCCATTTACCACCACTTAGCCTGGACCACTAAACAAACAGGTTTCCCATGGCTTGGCCAAAGATACTTCTGCAAATACCATGGTAAGAACAGAGCAGTTCCAACATCACACAGATGGATGCTAATTGCTTCTGCAGCCTTCAGCTTCTACCCAGCATTAGGCCCACAGCTAGGAAGATCACTAACAAATTGAAAAGGCAAAAAAAACAGTACTATGGATCAGAATGGATGAAGGAAACGCTGCTTACCCTGAAGAAAGAAGATGAGAAAATAGACAAAGTACAGAGATGAGTCCTGGAGAAGGTGACCTGAATTACAGCAGCTCATGGGGCGGTACCCTCGGAGGGTCACCCTCCAAGTACATAATTAGCCAGGCCTGAGAAAAAAAACAGTTACTAAGTTAATGCAGCCAAGGGGAGAGGGGGGAGCTTGGGAATTGGGTGGACAGGGCACAGAGGATACATTTTCTTTCTTAATATAGAAGGAGCAATGATGAAAGAAGCAGACTTTCCTCACCCACAGCCAAGTCCTGGCGAAAATCAAGAGAAGCCACTGTAGAGATCAACTCAGAAGATCACTGCTGCTTTGGTAGAGTGGTAAGGCCTGAACAGTGCAGACAGCTTCCAAGGAAAAGCAATTTTTCTTTAAAAGGTGAAGAACAAAGGGTTTTTTCCCCGCTCCCTCCCTTCTTTCCCCTCACACCCTCCACCCAAATAGAGTGTAAACATTCAACCCCAACACACCGAATTCAGGCTACCCTTTGTGTGGCTGAACATGCTAAATTTATGCTAATCTACAGAAGAATATTATTCTCATTGTGCAGTATATCATCTGTAAAAATGAAACAGAATACAGAATTAAAATAGTTGGAAGATGAACTATAAAGGGATTAAGATCTAAACTGTTAAGATTTAGTCTAAAAAAAAAATCATACTTTATTCTAAAACTACATATATAACAACGTATTTGGAAACTTTGCTCTTCACTTTTAAGGCCATGTTATACTGAAGAGCCCTGGAGCTCGAATTAGGCTGTGCTGTCACATCAAAGTACACCTGGAAGGAAGCTGCAGATGTGGGAGGGGGGAGAAAGAAGTGTGTAGCCTGGGAAGTTCAGAAACTGTCTCCACTGAAGAGGAAAGAAAGACAAGTTAGATGAAGGAGAGGGTGGGGGAAACATTAAAATACACTAACTTGTTCACACAGTTTCTTCAGGAAGGACTGAGGACAAACTTCGCTTGTAAACCAGAACACTAACAGCTGCCCTTACACTTCACCACAGTAATGAAGTCTTTCATAATTGCCTTAGTAGTCAAAATGAGCATATTCCCACATGATATACATACATACATATATATTTAAACAAAATATGTTGAATGATAAATGATGATGATATATTCCAATTCCTTTAAGCAGAAGTTAAATAATACTCTCTTTAAGAATACGAATTCAAGGCCAATGAGACCTTAAAATGACAGGCCCAGAAGCTGCTAGCATAAAAATGTTCAATGTTTATGAGGACATATAAGTTCCAGAGAAGAACTAGTTACATACAGTACACTATAGATCTATAGTTAAAATGTGACTGTGGTTAAAAAAAAAAATAAATAAATAAGTGAGAATAAAAACAAAACCAGAAAGCACACATGCTTACTGTGCCTGTGCTATTCCTGAAAACCTGGCAGCCTTCTTACTCCTAACAAGTAACTTAAAGCTCCAGCATCTACAGAGCACCTTGCACCCAAAACTATGCTTAAGTTATCAAAGGCCTTACAACACACGCAGACAGGCACTACTTCCATGACTAACTCCGTGAAGGCTGCTTTCCTACTTCCTGCTCTTCCTACCTGAACTCCTCCAACCTGATGCACTGCCATGCAGCTCCTCAACCTAAGGTAAACAGTTGAAATGGAAACCCACCATGAAGCTGAAAACTCAAAATCAAATAAGAAAACACATTCAACCCACAGAAAACAAAATACAGTGGCAACCTACCACTTACATGGTAAGGGATCAGAAGTTAAACAATGATACTAAGTTCAAGCAGTGAAGAGCATTACCAACAGGACATGGTCTGATTAACTAAAATTACAGAAAGGCTTTTTAAGGGTTTGACCAATAGCTGGATGGATCCTTCTTCATCAAAAAGCAAAGCACTCTAAACTGAAGAATTAGGTGGACACTTAAGCCCACATATGTTTTAAATAAAGAAGCCCTCAGTGCATTTCCTTTCAGTCAGGAAATAGGCTTATAGACATATATTTATCATGCATCCTGAACAGATCCTACACCATTGCTTGCCCCATAGAGAACAATACAATTCTCCCTGCAGAAAGCAGAAACGTGGGACATGTTGTTTGAACCGTTCAGCAGTGAGTGCTGTAATTAAGCCTGCTACTTCATGAAAGACCATGAAAGGCACCAGGGAAAAAAGTAAGCCTCAGGGACACAGTGTTTCTTCTGTGATTTCCCTTCACTGGAACCCCTCCCACATCAGTCTGGGAAAAAACTGAACCCTGCTTCATAGAAAAGCAGTACCAAAGCCAAAGCTGTTGCACTGGAAAGAAAATCAGCATCTAGATAGAGTGACCTCACCATCCAGGACTTGCTATTATGCAAGACAGACGTGCCCGCATTTAAGGGGGGCCTGATACTCACACAGTGCTTCACTCTGCCATGGGTCTTTTAAGGGCAACTGCCAAAATATTCAACCAGTGCAATGCAGTAACCTAAGCCCAAGTCTCTGAACTCTGAAAATTACCAGTGGTTTTGACTAGCCTCTTTCTGCCATATGCCAGGTGTCTGCAACTAGCCCTCCCACGTGCATTGGCTACTCAGCCATGATCTCATGTCATACTTCAGCAGGATCTGTGGCAGCATCCTTTCTGTATTCTGCAACTCCCACCTTCTTCACTGCAGTTCTCTGAAGCAAAAACTGCCTACTCCTCTGTCCAACAGCTTCCATTTTTACTTACTACGCTTTGGACCATCATCATCCGTACATATTAATTTCAGAGCTTTATTCAAGTCTGTCCAACCATTCCCCTTCAACTGCATGTTGTTATTGCACCATGGCAGGGCTACTGGATGATCAGAAATAAGATTTGTGTTAGGTTTTTTTATATACTTTTACATAGTCAACCACAGTATTTTCGTATTAGATTGTTTTGCCATTAGTTCATTTTTCATACCATGGATTCTGCTCAAAATGTCAGCTGCTGTGCTGCACAACACTACTACACATATTCAGAGTAAAAGCTTAGGGAAAATCAAAACCGACCTTCCAAATAATGGCTGATAACTGAGGCCAGTCCGCTCTCACTTTCTGGGCCTCCATTATGATCAAGTCACTAGGAAGAAGCAGCTTTCCTAAAAGCTGTAGCTGTTTTGTCAACATAATGCCTTAACTGCAAACAAGTTAGTAACTCATGTTGCCAGTTTCCATGTGGTTTAAGAATGCAAAGGTCTACAGCAACACTCTCAAGTGCCTGTGTTTCAAATACCAAGAGTGACACACTTTGAAATCTAGTTCTTAACTTGTACTAAGTACTGTAGAAAACAGACAACAGAGAAACCCTGGGGAGCAGGACATGGACCTCCTGCATGATGTAGAGAGGCAGCATGGAGACTGCCAGCATCACAGCAAGTACCGTATAGCTGCCTTGCAGCTAATAAATAGGAATGACCTAAGGCTACATGAACTTTGACCCCTCCAACCTCCAACATCAGAAAACACATAGGTTCTCACTTCATTTTATTACTCAGTAAACAAAAGAGATGGTTACAATCAAGGTGTATTACAAGTCAAAGCAGAACATGCTTATCGTACATAACATCTTTCATTCTGAAGCATTCAGCATTCTATTCCTGGACTACCCTTTTGTGAACCAAATACATGCAGTTGTGATGTAAAGCCAGTCATTTTCACCTCTACAGTCAGGGACTTGATTCAGTACATTGAGCCAGCTAGTATATTCCCAGGCTTCACACCGGCTCTAAGCCTACCACACGATCTCACTCCTTCTCCTAGGTTAACTGAAGAAATCACCTTACATTAGAAAAGAAGCAGCTGGGGAAGAAAAGGTATACTTAAATGTGCATGCAATGGGAAACGATATACTGTACTTTGTGCAAGATAATATTTCTCTATTTTAAAAAAGAAAAAACGTGGGTGGGGGAAAGGAAAAACATTGGGCAGTCATTTTTTTCTAAGTGGAAACACTCATAAAGATTTTTTTTCAGCGGTGCTCTTATGTCTTAGAAGAACAGATTGTAGTAGAGAGCAAAACCATACAACTCCATTCACATAATACCTGCTAGACTTTTAAATATCGGCTGAGTGTGTGGTACCTTACTATAAAATACATTAGGAGGAAGATTATTCAAGAGAAAAGAGTTGTTTTTATCTTGCTGTTTCAAAAATTGTGTATGAAAAAAATGAATGCATTAAGCAAGCTGATGTAATGTAAAAATGTAAAAATTTAAATACTTACTGCGTAAGAGCCTATGAGGAATGCAGCATTTGCTTGTTTTTTCTGATCAAAGCCAGTATAATGAATTATTTTCTTCCTTGTCAATGAAAATGACTGTATCAAGAAACAAATAAGATTATGATTTTGCATTTTAGGCTTTTCACGCCTTCTTTTATAAAATTAGAGGAATGCAATGGTCTGTTCACCTACTTGCAGCCACCTGTATTCAGAGGACCAAGTGTACTGTAGACTAGTCCCTCAAAAGCTTTGGAAGACTCTACTGCATCCCTACCGAGATTGTTGCAGTATTTTTCCCAGTATCCAGCCTAAATAATTTTTGATACAAATTACAGTAATCTTTCTTTTCCTCCTTAAATGCATTTAGTATTTCTGACTTCAAGCCCTATGCAACAGGTAAGTGTTTATGAGAAGTAAATACAAAGTGGCATTCTCAAAAACGTTGTGGGCATGTTTAAAGTCATGATAAGTTTTGAAAACAGAATTTTTACTTTTTTTGTTCTTAAAGAAAACCTGACTCTAGATAAATCAACTAGTAGTTGTTTCTAAGGATCAGAACCACTGGGAAATATATATTTAGATTGAAATATTTTGAGAGGATTTCTAAACTTTAACACAAATAACTTTTCAAAATTTCATCTCAGCTTGGCGTATCTTAGACAGGAGGTAGAATGGCACTGCCAATAGAAAGGACGCTTACATCTGTGGTGGCAGCAAAAACTATCCCCTAACTGGCCCTTGAAACAAATTTTGATGCGCTTGAAACTATACTTTGATCAACTGCTAAGCCATCATAAAATGTTACCGTTTAAATAGTCATGTTACTTGCTCAGATACAATTTAATGCACTCAAGACAAATAAAACCCAGATCACTATATGTTCTCAGCAATCCTAACACACCTCTCCAGTATCAAACCCAAGATATTCAAAGGGATTATAATGTAGACTTCAGAGCATCCTGTAAACAAAAATCAGAGAATCTTGTCTCTGGTAAATCTGTTCATAGAGCCACAGGACAAAGTGAACCTGAATTATGCAAAACAGTATCAGTGACAGATATCAAGGAATAAAAAAAAAAATCTCTGTTAAAGTATAATGTTCTGCATACTTCCCAATTTTCACAGTTCAGTGGCAGTTTCAAGATCTAAGCAGTTTTGAAGAGGCAAACTGTGATTCACATTAATGCTAATAAGCTTTTTCATCTGCCTAACAGGTTTTATACCCCAACATCTGTTAGAGGTCAACTAACCTGAAGTCATACATGTTAATTAATACAGGAACTCTCTGTTTTAAAGACACTATGCTCTATCAAGAGTCCAATCCCAAAAATTACTGAGCACCCCTCAGAGAAGATAATTTTTTAGGAGCTTAACACTAGTTACTACCACAGTGGTGCATCTTAAAAGTAAGTGGGTTTTCCCTCCTGATACTTCTTCTTCCTAAATTCACCTTGATAAAATTTAGCTTTCATGTTCAAAACTTAGCTGGATTAGCAACCCAAGAAAGCACCTGAACAACAAAAAAACCAACTTCTTGCCCATTTGGTTTTGTTCTTTAAAAAGTCAAGAATATTGAATAAAACCCCAAAGTGTTACCTTTAATTTCTTATTTAGCTTGCAGCAGTATCTGTAGACCATTGCCAGATTGAGCGGTCCAAAGTCTGCATAGAAGCTGGTAGGAGAAAGAGGAAAAATTGTACATGACCTCTGTAAATGCCTTTTTGATGCACAATGGAAGGAGTAGTAATATATATGTGGTATATGTGCATCATTCTAAAACCAAGAATGCCTGCTTATATACACACTATTTTGTTGGAGGAAACAGTTTTGTCATCTGTAAACAAGGACTAAAACTTTTTTCTTTGTTTTCCACACACCACCACTCAAAAAGAAACTGGAATACTCGAGGTTTGAAAAATTCTCACTACTACATCATTCTGTGACACCAGTTTAGAAACTCTGTATTTTAAGAGCAACCCAATAGCTTTACTTTAAAAGTGAACACAAAAAAAATACGGATTAGTACTTTCAAAAACAGCAAGCACGCCCTTGGTCAAAAATATTTAAAGAATTAGCGGCATTCCTGATCACATACAAAGGCATACACTGTTCACTACAGGGAAAATAATATATCCATTGTCAGCTCATAAAAGCTTGAACTGATTTTGCCATTTTTTTCTCTTATTCTAGGAAGTTTAGACATTCCATTTAATACCTAAGCAACCAAAGACAACCCCTTCAGCTCAGCAGTCTAGTGCACACTTCTGAATATATATTGCTGCATCATGTTCCTGTGCCTTCTAACAAGAATGGGTACAATGGAAGCTTCTGCTTTGAAAAGATTTTTAAGAAATACTGATGGGAAGCCAAGAAACCATTCTAAGACACATAAATCATCATAGCAGATAACTCTGAGAAGACCAAACTCTTGTTCCAGTTCTATAATGGGAATGTATGTTTCCCTCAGCTACATTTAAAAACAGAATGTCAGTTAGACCAGTTCCTCATTACTGTTGTTCTAATTTACTTCAACGATCTGTAAAAACAGGGAAAAATAAGTCTGTACTTACTTCTCATATACAAGTTCATCATCTATGCAGAAATAATGGGTATTTGCAGCTCCACTCTTTGGTTTTTGGCAGAGAATTGCAAAATAAAGGCGATCTGAAATGCAAGAAAATGTAAAGCTTTTATAACCATCACACTTTTCTGCTAAAGTCTCAAGTATTACCTGTCAACAGAACAACTTTACATGGTTTGAAATGAACTAAATCTTCTTTTAAGTATTACTGAACTATACATTATTATTTCTCCAGTGTTAAGCAACAAGGCACACAAAGACTGAGGCTTTTTGCTCAGCAGTGTTCCTGTAATCAGCAGCTCTTTAGCGTTCTTTCCCAAACAAAGTGTTCCCAGGAAAGCTACCCGTTTGACGACTGCAATACAGCAGGAGCCTGACTTGCACCCACGCACTCCACGGATACCCACCTCCTTTTGGCAACAGACCCCACCAGTTGCACTCTGAATACCAGTGCACACACACACAAGCATCATCCTCCCTCCATCAATCCCCACAGCACCTCATAGCACCTACATTAAACCAAACAGCAAAGAGTGCTTGTGCCAAAACAGAGGCGCTTCCCACCTTTCCGTACAATGATGATTTTGACAGTAGCATCATGCAATTAAAGCCTGCTGGATAGATGCTGGAGGGATGCGAGGGAGCAAGGTAGCCCACTGCCACCCACGGGAGCACCAGCAGAGCCTCCACCTGGACATCCCCATCCCCATCCGCACCCCAGCTGCCCCTTTGAAGCCTGTGTCCGTGCAAGCAGGAGGCACCCCGTGCTTGCCCTGGTTTCCTTTCCTAAGCTGAAGGAAAAAAAAAATCATCAGCAGTATTCACATAGATATAAATTATTTTTATGGCTGGGGAAGCTGTAGCCCCAGTGAACTTTAAACACTGGCTGTGCTGCTGCTGTAAATTGCTGTGCTTGCGGTAATTGGTCAATAAAAATTGAGCCCTTGCAGCACCACAGCAATACTTTCCTTCCTCTTGCTGAAAAAAAATGTCATTATAAAATACATGGACTAAAATTCAAGCCTAAAAAGAAAGATTTTATTTTTCACAAACTAGTTGCCTGGAACAGATCTATTACCTAAATATCAAAACAGATCACCTGCATATAAACATGTAATTTTAAAGCATAATTTCTGACAAAGAAAAACTGTATCTCCTTTTCCAGAGAGCAGTGGGGGAAAAATCACTTTATGCTTCTAATCAAAATCCTCCATTGACTAGCACTTAGAAATCATTCCTTGTACCTTGACAATACACAGTAAAGTATGCCATGAAAGGAGTTCCCATATCTATATTTCAACACTCCTATGCTCAGTGCTCACCTACAGCAGCATCTTGGGGGGTGGAGGCTGACACCACCACCAAAAGCGTACATTTGCTAAATGCACATTTCAGTACAACAGCAGCCTGATGGTTTGGCTTAAACATTTACAGGTCAGGTGCAACTAGTGGGATGCACAGTAACTCTTGAGCAAGTCAGGCACCTATTTCCTTACTCTCTCACCAGAAGCAAGGCACCAAGCTTGCTTATTTAATTTTTAACAGTCCTGTCTTGCAGGCACAGCAGCTGCAGTATTAGCTGGGAAGTGCATTACCTACTTTGAAAATTCTGTACCTCCCAGCATTTACCAAAACACCTCCTGAAAACAAGCCAAAGGATAAAATTTAGAGTAATGCTGTGCATTTTTAAGAAGTGACTAAACTGGTCCACAAGGGGAAATATGTGTGGATATAGCAAGTGCACCGACACCTCAACTGGATGCAAAATATGCTATGGGGAAAACTGCTTCACAGAAAGGCAGCCCTGGGAAAGTATTTAGGCCAACACTTCGGAGGTGGAAGAAGCCCCAGCTCCCCACAACTCCCCTACATCTGTCCCCACCACTGTGTTACTCCCTGTGCTGTGTCAAGGTGGATTTATGTGAATCAGAAACTGTAACTGTTTTGTTGGTTTACTTCCCTCCGCCCCGAGAATGAGAGCTCACGTGTGTGGGAGGACTGAGGGCAATGGAGGAAGCAGAAAGGAGAACCGAGAGGATATGATATCTAGGGATTGTGTTTAAACTGGCATTACTAGATTAACACATGTCACACTACAGCCCCAAGCTATAATTTCACACCACTTCTGAACTGATTTAATGGCTAGCTGCCACCAGGTTCCTTACTAGGAAAAGTTTTCTTCTGAGTTAGCTCACTGAACCAGCCCACTGGGGGTTAACAGCGGTAATGGACAGCCAGAATTTCTCCCTCCATGGCATCTGTCCTTTAGATCCAGTCTAATCATTGACTTAGACTGAGCTCTCCCTGTACACAAACAGCATCCACATCAAAGTCTGGGCAGACCAGCTGTCGTACTCAAACTGACACGTTACCTTCTTGCACACCAGCTTCTTCACACGGACTTTCTATCACTTCTGAAAATATAATGCAGTACACAAAGAGTAATCCAAAATCCTCAAACAAAAGGAGGATCAGAATGAAATTTATTTGCACAGGTCAAAGACCTAAAATAATTTAGCATTTTGCTCCTAAACAGGATTTGGAGTAACAGAATCACTTGCTTCCTCAGCGCTCCTACTATTACTGAAAATCTTCTGGTTTTGCAAAATTTTGCAAAAATGTCCAACAAAAATGAGAATTCCGACCTTGAGTGTTACATGGCCTTTTTAATTGCTGTTGGCATTCAATTCTGCACTGGTATCTCTGGATTGCATTAATTGTTGCTGTTCTTGAAACACCTGAAAGAAACTAGAGTTTAATGAATTTACAGAACTACCTCACAATAAGAGCAGCGTGCGTCAAATGCCAATATACTGACAAGCTGTCCATTCCTGTGCACCGCTAACAATTGCTCCCTATAATGTAAACAGCAGGCTCTATCTTTTTAAGATGTTTCCTACAGGGAGATCTTAGAAATGAGCTACACAGAGAAGTCCTTT
Source organism: Gorsachius goisagi (assembly GCA_018403395.1). NCBI lineage: Eukaryota > Metazoa > Chordata > Aves > Pelecaniformes > Ardeidae > Gorsachius > Gorsachius goisagi. The sequence continues at coordinate 13,213 of BOSO01025601.1, read as the reverse complement.
CCCATAAGTGGGTTGAACCTTTCTACTGGCTTACTGGTCCGGTATCAGACAAATGCTGTGTTACCCACCATGTCTGTTTTTACCAGGCGTTTTGCAAACACATTCCCAGTTCTGTTAAGCCAAGGATTAAGAGTGTTGATTTTTTAATAGGAGTAACACGTGCTGAGAGAGGAGAATTCCTTCATTAAGGATCTGATTGCAGGATGAGGGCTTATACATAAAATACACCAGAGCACTGATGAATTGATTTCACTAGGACTCCAAAAAGGTTTGGATTGCAGGAGCAAGGCTTCCATTTTATTATTTTTATGCTTCCTTTGCTTATTTTATCTTTTTAGTATTTCATTTACATACAGTGTGCTTAAGCATTTCCAGATTCCTGCAAATTTCTGATAAAAGGTCATGCTAAATCTATCAAACTAGATCAGACCTTTCTAATCGTCTCTCAGAAGAATGAGAGAGTAGGGCTGACTGCCTTACAGGCGGCACCTGCACTGCAATCAGGAGATAGGACTGCACTGTTAGCCTCATACAACAAAACAGTTAAAATACAGAAACACGGACATCACTGTAAGCAATTAATTTGAGCAAGCATCCAATGTACAACAAAATGACTCTGCATATCCCTATCCGACGGCTGTGTTACCACAGCTTTGCTACTGCTGATACATGAACTAGTGCGATTAAAGCCAGCACAAGCGTGTCTACACAAGCTATAATAATCACGCATCTGATTGCAGTGTGCATGCAGGAAGAAAAGCATTTTGCTTGTTTTTCAGATCTACAGTGTTCTGTGGAAATAGATATGTGGAAAACTAAGAGCTACCACTTCAAAATCATGTTAATGCAAATATAGAGATGACAAATTAATCTCCTTCCATTTACCCTCAATAAGCCCGATGCTTCTCAGGATCTGCTGCACAGGCCTTGGAGAAAGAAATTTCAGTAATTCAAGAGACAACTAAATACCAAACAGGCACTCACTGCAGGACAAGTCTGCATATGATCAGCAAAAATTATTTAATAAAAAGAGAAATTCTACAGTTCTATTGTTAAACAGACGCCTTAGATGAGAAATTCAGAGGCGACAGTACAACAAAAAACGTTAGTCTGTTTTGAATTACCAGCAATGTAACCAGAGAGTTATTTGCTCTCTAGATAGTAAATATTATATTTATATATATTTAATATATACTGTTGCAAGAGGAGTGCATTTCTAAATTCAGAGTTGGTACATGGTGTTTTGTTGTATTTGATTCGAAAGATTCCAAAATATCAGGAAGACACATGAGAAAACATAAAAGACAAATTCTGTTGCAATGTCAAGACAAAAAGCAAAATTGTACAAGATTTTCTTTTTAGTCATTCTATCCTTGAAAAGATTCATTCACTCATCACTACGATATTTGAAATTTCAAAGAGTTGGCAATTAAAACAACAGCCTGGCCTCTGAAAAAGAAAATGAAAGCATACTAAAAAGCTAAAGGAACTTTTTATTTAACATAGCAAACCACAAAAAAAAAAAATTCAGGGCCATGTCACAACTGATCAACAACACTGTGTTACTTTACTCAAAGAGTCCTTGCACTCTTGTGGCTCTTGTCTGATACACAAGACTACTCTATGTATGTTCATGCACTTTCAGTGCTGGATTAGATAACTAAAAGCCTTAAACTCGTATTTAAAATCTTAGTTTTGAGAAAGACTCATGAGTAAGTGAGGTCATATTGATAAAAGAGTAAATACAACTTTGTACTGAGATAGCTGTATAATGAAAACTAACTGAAAGTGTTGATAGTCAAAATGTTGGGAAGCTTCACAATACTCGTGTCCTTAGCACTCAAAAAAAAAAATTTCCACATAATACACAAAGTTTATAATGACAAGCCAGAAAAACTGGAAAAACAAAAGAGAACTCAATGGTTTGAAAAAAAACCCAACACAAAAAAAACAATCCACTGATCAATGAACGTATTAAACCAAATGCTATTTCATAAAAACTCCAAGCGACAGAGTAAATAAAATTATTCTCAATAAAGGAAGGGAAAAAAAGCAGACACAGTACAGCTTAGAGCATGCTTTAAGATGTTAGTCCCTCACTATAAATTAACTGAATATACGTTTAGCAGGACAAACAGATGTCAAGAAATGTCCCACTGTGTTGTATCACTTAAAATTTAATTCCATGTATAGTTTTTGCAGTTACTTCATTTTAGAATTAACTACTGAAAAGAGGTGGGAAAAGAAAGACACACCTTTTGCCTGAGGTTTATGCATTATTCCACATCAGCTTTAAAATGTTATTTATAAAATCAGAGCAATGACAAAGAAAAGCAGCCAAGGAAAGGAAATCAACAGCTTTCAAGCATCTCGCACAGGATTGTTACATTTTCTTTAAATCGTATAAATTACTTCTTTGAGAGATGAGAAGGATATGGGAATATGCTTCTAATAAACAGAAGAAATGCATTCAGTTCCAGCAAATTGAATTCATACCAGCAAGCCTCACGCATTAGCTGACAAAGAGAAAATGGTTAAGGTTTACCATGCAGCTTAACAGAACAAAACAATTTTTTACAAGAACAGCTTTCCTGAACTAGTCTTAATAGCAAAAAAAAAAAATTGTAGATGATTCTGATTAAAAATAATTCTGACATATGGCTGATGCATATAATTCATTAGGAAATAAAGAAATGCAATAATTACTGTAAGAATTTTGTATAAAATCCATGCAAATAATGGATTACAAACTTCACTGTTTATGAATGTAACATCATGCAAGAAAAGATCCATAAATCTTTACATCTATTTGGGTTTGTTTTCTGCCTCTGTCTTTTATCAACGATGAAAATGAGGGTAGCCTGCAATGTTTTTAATGAGTTTGGCACTGTTTCTGTAAGCAGATAAACTAACGCAGATCTCTCAGCCTTTACAGAGGCTAAAATATTTACCAGCATGTTCACTTGCAAGCATGCTTTAATCTATCTCCAGTCCAGGACTATTAACTCATTTCTCAGAACTACACTACGAGAAAGCAGAACTGACAGTTCCAAACTAGAAATAACTTCTAAAACAGCTGAAAAAAAAGGTAAGCCTGTGGGCTTATTCTTTTAAGGCTTCTCTTTTTAAAAAATAGGTATGACATACGAGTGTAATAAAAATTAGACTAGAATTGGTACGTTATTAGAAGCTTGTAAACAGCAGCCACTGTGTGCAGTAAGAAGATCAAGACAAAATGAAATATTAAACATAATAATCTACTGCATTTTAACAAAGTTTACTGTACCGTGTGCTGCTGCATATGGTGAAATCCCACTGAAAAGAAAAAAACCCCACAAGTGAAAGCCTAGGTGCTCTACTGTATTATTTAAATGGGCGAACATTTCTTTGGAGGAGAAAATGTAAGGGGCCTGTTGATGCCAGAGGTGCATTACCAGATCCAAGCAACTGCTACATGAGAATGGTTAGGCAGACCCATTTGCTGGAGATCTGAACTGGACAGGGCTGCATCGTCTTCTAGGTAGTGAAATTACTTTGGTATCAAAAAGTCAACACCTACCAAATGAGGGGTTTCTACATTTACCCTTAAAACTGTACCATCATAATTTCCTATATAAATGGTTGCAGTTATAGAAAAAAACACATACAGAGTTGTTGTAGCATTACAGTTCTGCACATAAGTACACTGTTACATTTCCCTGCATAGACTGGGCCTACAATGCTGTATTTTAGGCTGAAGTATTTAGGATTTTATTCCTTGACAGTACTAGAGCTTATTAAAAAGAGGAACTGCTTTAGTTTACATTCTTCCTACAATGCTACACCCAATTTTCAAAACAAAATCTTAGGGTTTTCTAAACATGCTGTTATCTAGGAGACACACTAGTTAATTTAAGGAACCCTGTTTCTTGGCACAGGTAAGACTGGTGCCTTTTGTCCCCATTTGCTCTTTGTATTTTTGCTCTCTGGCTACAGACAATTTCCCACGCCCTTCAGAGAGAAGTGGTAAGTGAGGTTTTTTTCTTGTCTTTTAAGAGTAGTTGTAAATACCACCAGTCTCAGATTCTGACACAGAACATAAAGTTGTTTTGTTTTGTTTTTTCTTTTAGGCGAACTACACTCAAGCATGTCTCTTAGCTGGGGAACTCAAACCTAAATCCAGAATCATTTCCACTGTGACCCAACACGCTTCTCCACAGAGGCAGGTTCCTGTGCCAAAACAAAGCGCGGCTCAAGCCACAGGGCCATGAAAGGGACGGGGGACACCGGGCGAACCTGCCCGCAGCAGAAGCCGCCGCTGGCACTCGAGTGTCAAGAGGTGCGACGCTTGCCCATTATTTTACCCATCAGCCAGCAAGCACAGCATCAGGAGAAAGAGACGCATCCCCAGTATCGAGAGAAATGTTACCTCCCCCGCCGCCAAACCTTTTACTGGTTCAAATATATTTATTTTCCCTGCGCTCTCTCCCAAGCAGGGAAAGACAGCACAAGGCAGTTGCTCGGCACAGCCGGAGTTACTAAACCACCGGGGTGTTTACTCCTCCGGAAGAACGCTCGGACTTGCGACGCATTTTTAAAAAATACTTCGCTGCGTGAAGCGCCAGGGAAGACGCAAGAACTGATCCATCGCACAGACGCTTGAGGCGGCCGCCGGCGGCCGAGCGCCCCGGGATGCCGGCGGGGGCAGCGGCGACCCAGCGCCGAGGGGAAGTTTTACGGGTGGGGACGGGACGGGACGCGACGGGACAGGATCCCCCGCGCCCCCGTCCCCATCCCGCCGCCGGCAGCCTGGCCTCCGACTTGCGCCTCAACTCTCCCGCCGGGCCGCCACCCTGCCCGCCCCCGCCCCCCCCGGCACGCCCCCCTCACCAGCGATCCTCAGGCAGGTCTCCGGTCCGGCGGGGGGCGGCTGTCGCCGCTCCGCCTCGCCCCCCGCCGCCCGCGACGACGTGCCCCGAGTTCTCTTCAGAGCCGGCGGCGCCGGGGCTGCGCGGCGCCGGGCCTCGGCCCAGCTCTTCCGCTTCATGGCGGAGGCGGCCGCACCGCTACGGTGGGTGCGAGGCGGCCCGCCTCATCCCCGCCGCGCCGCTCCCCGCGGGGCTCGGGCCGCCGGAGGGGAGGGACCCCGCGACGACGACGACGACGACGACGACGGCGGCGGCGGGGGCGGCGGCGGCTGACGCGTCTGTCCGGACACCGCCCCCTCCCACCGCCCCATGCACCTACGGCCCCCCGCCCCGAGCCGACGGCGGCTCTCGGGCACCTCCCGGCACCCCCGCTCCCCCTCCCGCCGCCTCTGATTGGGTCAGCACGGTGTGGCGTCAGCAGCGCGGAGCAGTGGGGACGGTGATGTCATAGCGGCCGCTCTAACAGGTGGGCCGGGGGAGCGCGGCTGGGTGCGGCCCGCCCAGCGCCGCCGCCTCGGGGCTGCTGGCGGCCGGCAGGGCCCTCGGCGCCTCACCCCTGCTCCGCCCGCCGCCGGTGAGGGCTGCTGACGTGGCGTCCGACTTTTCCCGGGGCGTGTGTGCGTGATGGTGGTGGTGATAGCGTGACCAAAACGCAGCTCTTGGGGTTGCGAGGACCCCGACTGGGGGGTGCATCGGCTCCCACGGGTGGGCTGGCAACACCTGCGCCGGTGTAAAGCCGCTGGCTTCGGAAATGAGTGTTTTCAGTGGCATGTCTAGATGCGTTGTGGTCTTCCAGGTACCTCTCGCAACATGTGCCAAGAGGGGCTCCCAAGGGACGGGATGTTGCGCACGGCCGAGTGGAACGGGCCCAGTGTATGCAGCCGCCTTCTGGTCTGAACGTTACATGGATTTATCTGGAAAGTTGAAATAGCTGGGTTTGAGCCTGCCTCTCGGATGCAGTGGTGCTTTGAAAGACACCATTGTATTAAGTAGGTGTTGAAACACGTCAAGCTAGTAGTTAGAACAACTCCTGAAAACCTCCCCACCTCTGCCTACTTGGCCATGACAAAAGCCCTTGCTGAAGTACTCCACTATCTGCTGAGCATGAGGTCGCTGTTTTTCTCCCGCTGGTTTCCACCTTTCCCTGCGTAAAAAGTACTTTTTCTAAGTAACACCAGAGACCTAAAATTTTGCTGACACTTTGAAAACCTCTTCTCTCCTGGATGGATGTGGCCATCATTCATTATCCACGAATTGGAATATTCGTGGCGAACTTGGTGAGGCTGTGGCCAGAGCAAAATGCAGGGCAGATGCCCTAATTAGGATTATTCTTCTACTGAATCCTCCTTTCTGTCTCCTTCCATCTCTTTCCTTGTCTGCACTTTGCGAATCTTCCTGAGGTAGTGATTTTGCTGGGATAACACCAAGGCCGATGTGTGGTTCCCATCAGTATTGAAATGGTGAGGGTGGATGACTTCAACCAACAGAGCTGTCAAACTACAACTTAATCCATTGCAGTCCCTTTTAAGAGCCCACCCTTCTTTTAGTTATAGTTAGTTTCATTTCATGTATTAGTGGCAGTAGAACTATTCCCATTGTATACTATTTTAATTCTACGGGAAGCAAAACAAGCAGAAAAACAGCTAGCCAAACAGTTCCTTTGAAATCAAAAGAACCAAGAACATGAAAGTGAAATGATTGCAACACAGAAGTGGGGACTAGAGTCAGTGTCCTTGGTGGGGATGATCAGGTGAATGAACCAGAGTTGAAGCACTACCAACAAAACAAGTATTTGTCATTCTTTCTCTTCAAAAATAATCTCAAGTTTTTCTGTGTTTCTTGTCTTTATTTTACTGACATATGACTGGTTTTCTGGCTTGCTTTCCGCTGCGGTTTAGAGTAACATAGAGGTGGCTGCATTCCAGAGTTTCCAACATCCTCAAAAATACCAGTGAGCAGGGGGAGCCTTTATTTATCAATGTCGGGCAGTGGTTCCTGGAAAGTGGACTTTACTCCCCTGTGAGCCTTGGTTGCCGGTCCCAGTGTGTTACACCAAGTTCTGAGGAAGCCTCTGGCAAGCCCTGAAATCACGCAGCTGCAAGAGTCTGCACGTGGCTGCTTTCAGCCCTGTGCTGAGTGCCATTTAGTCAAAGCAGGGAGCCACAGTATTTTCGCATTAATAATATCCTTCTTTTAAACGCACTGTATCAAAATGCATGTGTAATTAATAAGGTGCTAAGGCATAGTACCTTTAATGGAATTACATTGCTCAGTATCATCAAGTTTCTTAAGCAAGCCTTTTATTTTTCATCAAGGAACACTGCATTTAATTTCACGTACTCTTAATGGTGTAGAGCTCTCCACAGCTTGCTCTGGGCCTGCCAGTGACCTTAATGGATGCAGGGAGAAGCCTCTTCACAGAATACCATTTCACAACTGCGTTATTGCTAAATCTTAAAAGGGGAGAGAATTTGCAGGTGAGGTATGTATGGATGGTAGCATTTTACAGTGAAGGCCAAAGATCAGAAACTGCAGAGGAGGATCTGCTCTTCCATAAATCTTGGGCAGTCTTATTTTAAAATTGCTAAAAAGAAGTGGCTCATGGATGAAGGAGGGCACATCAACTTTCATGAAAGTGATAGATTCTTTACATAAACACTTCTTGAAAAATGGGTAATAAGAAACCTGACAGAACTGCAAACCAAAATGCTGTCCTTAGCTCAGTTGGCTAGGACAGAAATAACTAAGGACATTTTTTAAGAGTCTTCTTGCCCTGAGAGAAAGCACATACATACGAGGGAGAATACTCTGCTGCAGATTTGCACAAGAAAACAAGTAACCAACTACGGCCTACTCCAAAACTGACAATCTGACCAGAAAAACGTTCATCACATGCCTCTCCCTGGTCTAGCAGACCCACCTTTTTGTATGACACAAAAGAATTCCAGACAACGGATTTTTATTTGAAAGATTTATTTAAAACTATAAAATGTATTTCATAATGTCTGCCAGTGCCAGATGCAAAAGTAGGCATAAGCGTAAGTCCCAGTGTCTGAAACTCTGATTTTTCAAGGTATAGTTTAATACAAGATTGTATTCACACGGTACTGGAAACTTTAAAACATCACTGAGAAGTATTGGATTGAAAGCCAGTGTGATCTGCTGAAGGCAAGAATTCCAAGTTCTTCCTGAGCAAAACCAGATACTGTAGTTCAGTGTGTCTTGAACAAACTTCTACAGTATAGTAGCAAGATTGTTTGATGATGAAATAATAAGCTACAGGATTCTTTGCAGTAAGCCTCAGTTGTGTTTTTGTTATCTTACGTACAACGGAAATAGCACTTCCGTGTCCATCTTCAGTGCCAAGTAGTTTATTCTGTGCTCTGATTTTCTAGATAATGTTTCAGGTGTCCCATAAAGACACAGCAGTACCAATGCTGGTGGGAATTTGCTGGAGAATTGTTCTTGTACAGCACAAATAAAAAAAATTTATACATTGTTTCAGTGTCATATGTCAATAATCTGGGGTTCGTTTGTGAAATTTACTGTTTTAACTCCTGCCAGCTGCAAAACTGTGTTAATGGGAACATGATCCAGCCTGTTTTTATCAAGGTGGAAAAAATGAACTTCATTGCCTGGAATTAAATGAGAGTAGCATGTAAATTATTGAATAAAAAATGTATTTATCCAAAGACGTAAGTGAATCAAAAGCAGCATTTTGATTTCCTACTAGTTCTGTACCAATGTGTACTAGCTCTACAGACTGGACATTTTAACCAGTGAGAAAGATTTTTTTTTTTTAATGAAGTTATAGAAGCAGAGAACATGGAGGCATCTAACTGAATTAAATCTTCTGTAGCATGATGTTGCCTAATGATTTGATGAGATGACTTTGCCATGTTGCACCCCCCCACACCCCCTTCATGCATTATTCCTCTACTAAAACAGCATTAAATGCCATGAATCAAATGTGAAAGCAGAATGTCGGTGAACATCACCATGTCAAGAAACCCCTCCAAACTTTGAGGCAGTTGTTTCACCAGCACTCCTACCTATTTCTGCAGGACTGCGATCAGCTTTGTGCCACCTTTGTGGGAGGTGGGACTACACAACCACACTTCCACAGGTTCCTTCAGCCAGCAAAATCACACAATTCAACACAAGACTGTCTCCTTGGGATCCACAGGGACAGCACCCGAGATGACAGCGTTAAAGCAAACTGCTGAAGGAGAAGACTGTAACTTTCATTCAAAGCAAGGAAGCTCACCTGGGCCTAAAATCAAAGCTCCTCCCTGCTGAGCAGGGTCTCCTTGAAAATCAAAAGCCGGGCCAGTCATTGCTCTCCACATACTCCTAATGCTTCCCAGGAGTGTGCTTGATTTCACATGAGGGCTCCGCACTAAACAAAACAGCAAAATACCTGTTACCTAGAAATACAAAGTTGTATAAGAAGAAGAACAAAATCAAACAGCTGCTATGAACAGTTTAGAGTTTCCTTATTACCACTGTTTTGACAAAATACAGGCTACAGGGGACCGTCTGGGGGGCAACTCCCTTCCCATTTACATTGTGATCACAATATTTTATCAGAGTGTTCTTGTTTTGTTCTGTGTGAGTCCAAACAAGGTGAGAAAATGATTCTTACCTGACACATTATTACCTTCACCTCTTTTCATGCCAAGTGTTTTATAAAGTTCCCTTTGTGGATCTACATACATTTCGTGTGTATACCCGGTTAAACTGCAGAAGGGCTGCAAAATATATGCATACAAAAAAAAAAAGTAGTTTTTTTAAGGTTCAGACAGTAATTAGTTAGAATCTACTCAAGTGGAAAAAGTGCTGACACCCTCCTACCCCATCCTCCCCACTCCCAATTTGGAAACCTGTGGATTTGTCATGTCAAATTAAAGGCCAAAAATTTTTAGCCCTGAAGCTTTTACTAAAATCAAGAAAAGATGTTTCCTTAGCAAGCCACAGTAGTTTTAAAACGGAAGACTTTAGTAATTTGCTTTATTCATGTACTGCTATTAGAACTGCTTCATGAAAAAGAATACTGTTCTCTTTTTCTGTGGTTGCAAATGGCCACCTTTTCACTCAGATCGAAATCCCTCAATGCAGACCATTAAGAAACAATAGAGGATACAATGTATTTAAGGACTACTTTATTTACCTTGATGTGATGATAAGATGACTGTCCAATAACTATAAGCCTCACATTTGCTTCCTAGAACAGAACATGGGGATTGAAACTGTAAAGAGGAACTCAGTGTTTCTGCATGGCTGCAAAGCATCAGCAGAATCTGGTGTCCTGAGTTAATGATCACAGTGCACAGAATTAAATTTATTTCAAATGAACATCACTTACATGTTTGGAGCCTGCAGCTTTGTCTACCACCCACAGTTAGCAGCTACATTAATTTATTAAGATAAAAAATTATTTTTAAAGATAACTTTTAAGTTACATGTATGTAACTTTAAGTGTTCTGTAGCATTAGTAGCATCATCTTTTCAACTGACTGCAACCTGCTATGATTTTGGAAATTCAAAATTGCAGTTGCACCTGCATCTAAAGAAGCAGCATGCAAATATTGGTGCACATACATCTGTGATTTACATACACGGATGCTCATTAATAGATGTAACTTGCATCCACATGTCCTGCTGTCTTTTGCAGGTGCAACATTAGGCCAGAGTCTAAAATAGAGTCTGAAACGTAAGTTCATTTAGACATCAGTAAGCCAGCTAATAAAATACAAGGTTGTTTTAATATTAGGCTGTAACACTTGCCTTTCCATATAGAATCATTTTGCTTGTTACAAAAAGAAGCCCTCCTAAAAACAGAATTTTCACACTAAGGAACGCATGGGCAGTTTTTATTCTCTGTATACTTTTATTTGAGCAGCCAAATTAAGAGAACATCATTCTGAGTAACACTGATTGAGCAGTTTAGACAAATCTGTCCTGAGAAGGGGACCTGGCAAAGAAATTGCTCCTTTTCATCCCCAAGTTCCTAGTCCATCTATGGCTTGCTGTCAGCAAGGTGCTAAGCCCCTGTCATCGGCTATGCTGCTGTTGGGAATAAAATATGACAGAATTTCAATCAGCAGCCTAGAAGAGACAGATTGACCTTCCACATTTAGCAGGGGATCATTGTCTTCCCTGGTATCTCCTGCCACCGACAAATACCCGTCCATAGCAACCCCTGCCCACTCCATTTCTCCTTTCTGTCACTATGTCCTCCTGTTTGTGCAGCTGCCTGCAGAACAGGTCACACAACTGACGTGGCTTACAAATAGCCATAGAAAAAGAGACTATTTTTAATCCAGATCAATTTTCTGATCTTGTTCCATGCACAACCATCAGTCAGCTGTACCAGCATAATGGAAAGGGCAGTAGTTAGTTAGCAGTCAGGAGAAGACAGCTGCTCAGGCCGCTACTGATACCAAAAGAAATGCCTGTCAGATGTTGTCTGTCCAGAATGCAGCAGAAAAAAACAGCACCAAGCTAACAGGGCAGGGAGAAACAATGCTGCTGCCGCAGTGCGTGTAGTGCAATTAATACCTCCCCGTGTCTCCTTGGCAGATCCATTACAGCTGTTGTAGAAAACAAGGAAAGCGCTTTCTTCTGGGCCTCTTTTTGATTCCTAGAAGGTCTGAGCCTGACACAAGCCTGCAGCAGGACGTAACAAATCTGCTTGACTACAACAACCCTGTGTACGTATTATTGTACTTACTTGTAAAAACTCTTTGGGGACTTTTGCCAGGTCTTCTACGTACTCCTTACAGGTGTAACATAAAAAATTCTGCAATGTAGCCAGTTGGATGTGTCAGAAACAGACATAATTGCATAGCAATGTTGCATCAGGTGCTGACTTCAGGCACAAACCGTTTTGGAGGTGATAAGGAACTGGGAACAGGGAAAACTGAAGTTCTTTGCAGTCACCAAACTTGTACTGGGATCCAGGTTTAATCCAAGCCTAAGCAAAGACACATGGCTCGGGGCCTTGCTAGTATTTTTATCGCTAGATATTTTAGGAAGGTGAGAGCTGGCTTGCCAGCTGGGAATGCAGGGAACACAGTACTCCTTTCCCTAAACACACGGTACAAGAATTATTTCCTTTCCGGCAAATACCGTAGCATTTTGCCCAAGAACGCGGGTTCTCTGCAGCAGAACCGGTCGGCTTTGTGTTGTCTTTCCTCTCCGCCCCAGCTCAGCTTTCGGGAGGTCCCCGCTCCCCTCTCCCCGCCCCTCCCACGGCCCGGCTGGGGCTCCCCTCAGGGAGCCTCTTCGGGCCCCAGGCCGCCGGGCCGACCTTCCCGGGCAGCCGCTCCCTCCTCACCCGCACGAACACCACGATCGCTTTCTGCTCCCCGTACAGCGCCTCGAAGGGGAGGCTCCTCCCGCCCGCGTCCACCACCAGGCAGCGGGCGGCCTCCCGCAGCTCCCCCGGCTCCCGCCGCGGCCCGCGGCCCCGCGCCCTGCCGGCCTGCTGGGTGACGGGGGTCGCCAGCGGCCCCGCCATGGCCCGCTCCGGCTCCGCCGCCTCCGCCCGGGGAAGGAGGGAGGGGGAGGCGGGGCCGGGGAGGAAAGCCCGGGGGCTGCCCGCCTGCCAGGAGGCGCCGGGACTGGGCGGGCGGGCGCGGGCTCGTCCCCGTTCCTGGAAGAGGCCTGGGGTGGGCAGGGCAGCGGCGCCGCGCCGCTGGCGGGCGGCGGAGCGAGCGAGCTCGGCGTGAGGACCGGGAGAAACCCGCTGCCGGGGTGGCGGCGCGCCGGCGGCGGCCCGAGTGCGGTTTGTGCCTGTAAAACGTCGCAGGATCAAACCGAGCCTCCCGGGAATTGCGTGCGAAGGGAAGCAGTGACGTTACTGTAGAGACGTAAGGTCGGCGTTTGCTTTGCCGGGCGCCACGACGCTTCAGAGGGCTGTTAGCCAGCTAGCAAACTCTGTTTGCAAAGAGCTGTCGAGCGGCTGTGTCAGAAAAAAAAAAACCCAAACCAAACCAGAATCATAGAATCACAGAATCATAGAATACCAGGTTGGAAGGGTCCTCGAGGATCAAGAGATCCCGTTTCCTTACTGCAGTAGAAGCAGAACTTCATGGGACATTGGCAGGTGAACAGCAGAGGGTGTTGAATCATAGAATCATAGAAGGTTTTGGGTTGGAAGACACCCCTAGAGGTCATCTAGTCCAACCCCCCTGCAGTGAGCAGGGACACCGTTAACTAGATCAGGTTGCTCAGAGCCCCGTCCAACCTGGCCTTGAATGTTTCCAGGGGTGGGGCCTCCACTACCTCTCTGGGCAACCTGT
>BOSO01025599.1:0-15295 GCA_018403395.1 Gorsachius goisagi | reverse complement strand
CTTTTCCAACCAAAGTGATTCTATGATTCTATGAAGAAAAGGTGAGGAGGTGGGCCCCCATTCCCAAAAGACAAGCCAAGTCAGAGCTCTGACTTGGCTTGTGCCTAATATTTGGAGGGGAGAGGAGGTGACAATCTGGGGATGGTCCTGCTTAGATCTCTATCTGGTACCTACATGTCCTGAACACCAGCAATGCCCACCATCCCTTTCTCTGCTGCCCATTTATTGCTCCAAGATTTTGAGCCTGCTGGAGGGGACCCAGGAAGAAAATTTCCAGCTTGGGTTTGCAGCAACCCCTTTGCTTCCCTTCACCTTGCCCACATGGCAGCGAGCTGGCAGTGGGCAGGGATATAATCCTTCATTTCAGATGCCCATGGCAGGATGAAGACAAACCAGCACCATGCAGCGTCCTGCTGCCTCTTGGGAGACAACCCAGGCGTGGGAGCAGTTGCTGCTGTATGCAAGGCAGGATGGCTCCCCGTCATCCTCCCAGTTTTTATTTCCTTAGCTCTCCCGATGATACAGTTCGAAGCACAGAAGTGTTCTGTGAGGAATGTGTTTCGGGATGAAGATGAATACCTCAGAGCCTGACAGCGTAAACACTGAGAGCCTGTTTGGCTTCTTCCAGTGCCAGCTCCCTGGATGGATGCAGAAAACCCCTTCGCTGTCCGTGGAGGCTCTTTGGTTCCCTCTGATGAGTTGGAGCTGTTCTGACCCAAAGCAGATGGAGTCAGTTATTTACACCACGTTCTCCTGGGGTGCACTCTTGACCCACTGCTCGCTGGTCTCGATAGACATACGCACTGGTGCCGGCTGATTGTTTCGGTATGACAGAGAGAACATTAGTGGAGCAGAGCCAGGCAGAGGCCCTCAGAGAACGAGCAAGTTGGGGATGCAGTGCTGGGAGAAGCCTTGCCGGTCCCATGCCGAGCAGCTGTACCTTGCATTCAGGTGGAAGGAAGGGAAGAAAAACCTCCTTGCTGGCCCTTTGCAGGCTGGGCTGGGTGGTGGGCAGTGGTGGGGTGCTTGGGGGAAGCCACCCTTGATGGGATGTCAGTAAGGGCTGGGCATTGAGCGTGATGTGGAAGGCAGGGGAAAAGAAGGGTAACTCTGAGATGTGTTGGTCTGGGAAACTCCACAAGAGACCATTTCAGGGGTCAAAAACAGCTCAGTGCGTCCAGTCTCTGCCAATGTTCATTTGGGGAACCCATCTTTCCCTTACCTTTACTCTCCTGCCCTGTAACCCCAGAGTCAAAGTTTGGGGTTCCTTGATATGTGCCCAGAGCTGAGAGAAGTGGCACAAAACTCAAACTGACTACCATCTCCCACAGCTGGGTAGCCCAGAGCAAATGGCATCATACCTGCGAGACGGCTGAGCCCAGCAGCCAGCTGCTGTCCCGGCTGCTGCAAGAGGAGAGGTGAAGGAATTTCGGAGATAGCATGTGGGGAAGGGTGTTAAAGAGTTGCAAGGACTTCAGCACTCAAAGTGTATGATTCCTTGATACAAAGCCAGCAGAGACTTATTTGCTCCCGCTCCTTTTTAACCCTTCTTCCCATTTTTTTCCTCCACTGAAAGAAAGCTTCAAGCTCAGAAGGAGCAAAGAAAGATTCAGTAGAAGGAGTTACATTTTCCTGGCTGCTATCAAAACCTCTTTTCCAACTTTTCTCCTTTTTTTTATTTTTTTTCTCTTCGCACTGACATACCTTTGACGTTTTATGAGCTGAACTGTATTTCATTGCACAAGGCACTGGCAGACAATCTGAGAGCCTTTTATTCTGAGGTGCTTTTCAGCTTCCAGGCTATGATCTACATCACCTCAAGCCAGAGCCAGGCTGCAGCCATGGGCCTGGCTGACATTTTACAGGGAAAGGGGAGTGAGGCACCAGCTTATAAAAGTGTTTGAAGACCCAAGTGTTGCATATTAAGATACGCCAAGTTTGAACTTCGCACAGCATGCTTGCTTGGCTGAGATGCTTACCTGGCGTAAGTATTGCAAAGTCTACAGCACTGGACAGGCTGACACAGAAACTTCACCAGTGAGTTTCACCAGCTGTGAGTGGACCCAAGAGCAGCAGGACACCAGCAGAGGTCCCTGGAGTGAGCAGTTAACCCGTGGAACTCCTCATCAGATGATGTCATGGACGCAAAACCTGACTATGGGCTTGAGAAGGGTCCTTGGAAGAGAGATCCATTGGAGACTACTAACTAAACATACTTCACCCAAGAAACGCCCTATGCAGAAAATGGTCGGAGGCTGTGAGGGTACTCAAGGGTAGGACTGAATGTGTTCCTATGCTTCGCATGTCCATTGAAGTCATTGGGTTATGTGGTAATTTGCTATAAGTCAGAGCGTCCACCCTACCTTTTCCTGAATGAGGCGGTTGTCGTGGTTTAACCCCGTGGAAGAGTAAAAATGAGAAAACTCGTGGGCTGAGATAAAGACAGTTTAATAGGTAAAACAAAAGCCGTGCACGCAAGTGAAGCAAACCAAGGAATTCATTCACCACTTCCCCTGGGCAGGCAGGTGTTCAGCCATCCTGAGGAAAGCAGGGCTCCATCACGTGTAACAGTGACTTGGGAAAAAAGCCATCACTCCAAACGTCCCCCCTTCCTTCTTCTTCCCCCAGCTTTATATGCTGAGCATGACATCATATGGCATGTAATAGCCCTTTGGTCAGTTGGGGTCAGCTGTCCCGGCTGTGTCCCGATGTGTGGCTCTTGCTTTTCCTACCTCTTCCAACCCTCTCCCCCATCCCACTGGAGGGGAGTGAGCAAGAGACTGTGTGGACTCAGTTGCTGTCTGGGGTTAAACCACAGCAGTGGTAAAGCTATTTTACCATGAGCAACCAAGGAGAACTGGGAACTTCCCATAGTTAAATTCTATGTATTTTGCTTCGGAATGTATCTGTGGTGCAGCAGAATCTCAGTATCCCAGTGGAGGCTGATGTTGCTTTGGTCCCACAAGGATGAACCAGATCCTTCTTCACTCCAAAAAGACAAGAGTTAAAGGAAAAACAGAGGCCAGAAACCTACTGAGAAGGCAAGTGGCAGAACCAGTAATTGAATCCAGCTTCCTTGGACTGGTTTTCTCAGTCTTTGCAGGCAGTGAATTGCTTATATTCAATCAGGCAGAGGGTCTGATTCAGTGGAAACTCCCTGGCTGGACTCAGTGGGGTTTGAATCGTATCTAAAGGAGGAATAAACCCTATGGGCTGCCTCATCCTAGGGCTTGAGTAGGGGTCCATTTCATTTTGTGGGATCTGCAGGTGATGCAGCCTATAGGGGAGACACGGAGGGATCATTATGGTTGACTTTTGGGAGGTTCCATCGGTGCACTCTGACCACAGGTGTCAATCTGACCTGATGCCAAACGCGTTTAACAGTGAAATGCTGGACCATCTTTCTTTTCAAAATTCAGACAGAAAAGACCCTGTTGCTGCTGCTACCACCTACCTGAAGTGAGCCGCATCGTGAAGAGCAGAGTCTGGGACTAGCCAGGGTGCAGCGTGAATCCACAGTATGGGCTCTGATCCACCTCGGCTAGGTGTAAATCAGCAGTGCCCATTCTGGCCTTAAAGGACTTACAGTACCACAGTCCAAACAATTCCAACTTCCAGCTGGGGTGAAACCTGCTAGAAAACATCCAAGGTAAGGTTTGGGCTCAAGTCTCCTTTCCTCAGAAGAAGAAAGTGAGATGGTGCCCAGAGATGTGGAGCTTTTGGGGATGGCAGCAACTTGAGAAGGACTTCTCCAGAATGTCACAAAGCCTGGTGGGTATCTGTTGGAGGATGAATCAGGTAAGCCAGAGGGCTTGAATGAGCAAACCAGCATTGAATGAGATCCCTTTCTGATTTAACCTTAGATGAAACTCAAGACAGGAGAAGCAATAGTTGTCACTCAGGGGGTTTGTATTGTGTGCATGTGGCCTTTTTCATATGCCAGAGAGCTTTATCAACACTTCGCCTTCCAGCATCCAAACACACCCTGATGCCAATGGGCTGTGCTCAAAAGTTCAGTGCAGGCTTCAAAAAGCTCAATGGGAGAGGATAACTCCCATCAGTACAAGCTACCTAAGGAGGGTATGAATGTGCCAACAATCGACATCTTAAACGTTGGCCCAATGCTTTCTGGAAACCATACCTGGATGACCTGGATGACATACCTGGGTGAAAATCACTAGCCTACATATGAGGAAGGCTGACTCGGGCCTCCTAACATCTATGCCTGATTTCAGAAGTGATGAATCCAGAATTTACAACATCCAATTTCCTTTCTCAACAGTATCTTCTACTACGATGACCAGAGAGCAGAAAAAGACAGTAGTTGTGTCACACATGAGTAGTGCATTATTCATTTTGGATACGCAATAAAATATATTAGCAATAATGAACAACTGCAATGCAGAAATGCATTGACTATTTTAGATCCTTTTTAATTGCACAATGGGTGTCTCAACAGCTTCCACAATCTGCCTTGAGTGAGAAAAACATGCTTTAGCTATAAAAAATGCTTTTAATCACTATTATTTCCATATGTTGACTTTCTCGCCTTCTACAAGCTTGCTTCAGGTTAGCAAGTTTGAGATAAATCCTCTGCCAGTGTAAACTGATGCCTTCTTTCTCATATCTGTGGTGTATGGCAATTTTACATCTATACAGAATTTCCCTCAATGGGGTGTCAAGGTCTGTCTGACTCCATCTGGAAGCATGCAAAGCTCAGATCTGAAGTGTGGTTTCACCAGAAGGTAAAGCATGTTATGGCAAGTTCTGGGAGCTGCCTAATTCTCGAGGTCACATAGTAGCTGCATCTGAGCCTGACCATTAACTCCAAGAAGCGATGCTGCGGAGGTTTCCCAGTCTGAGGACTCGCCCCAGCTCTGCTTCCTTCTTGCTTGAAGATGCAATGAGGTTCTTCCCACAGCCTGAATTCTTGTGCAGAAGCAATGATTGGTTGGGTTTCTTTTTTACTGAACATCTAATCCTATGGCCAACTCCCCCACTACTCACTTCTCCCCAGAGAGCAAACAGAGCTTGTGGGGCCTGGCTCTGCCCAATAGTGTTGTGGCTGGATGTGGCCAATTTTCTTTGAAGCTCTCCTATCTCGGTGGCCACCTTCATAAGAAGATACTGTATGGGTACTGGTGGAGAACTGTGCTCAGCTCTTCTCTTTCTTTTTCCTGTTGTCAAATAAAGCTGTTTCTCATCCCAAGGCCTTTTCCCAGGTCTGAGATATTTGGGTACAAATGACTCCCTGCTGCTCCAGCTCTCAGATGTAAAGGAAAATCAGAGCCCCCACCTGGGAATAAGACCACCTTGGAAATGGCATGGCATGACATGCACTTTGGGGCCAAATTCTCCCCGGGTCATAGGCTGCTTCAATTAAGGAGATCATAGAATCATAGAATGTTTTGGGTTGGAAGGGACCCCTAGAGGTCACCCAGTCCAACCCCAATGCAGGGAGCAGGGACACCTTTAACCAGATCAGGTTGCTCAGAGCCCCATCCAACCTGGTCTTGAATGTTTCCAGGGATGGGGCCCTCACTACCTCTCTGGGCATGTCCATGCTGGGACATGCACCCTTGTAGCAGATTGTGAAGCCAAGCTCTTAACTCAGATGCACAATTCACCAGCCATGCTGGGCCCCTAGTATGCCTTGTATATATATGTGTGTGTATATATATATATCTTCTTCTCTGAGGTCATTTAAAGAGCATGCAATCAGGATCAGGGACAAAAAAAAAATGCCCCAGCATAAAAAAAAAAATCTGAACAAAAGCAGGCCAGAAGCTAAAGAAGAGCAAATCTGCTGCTGCTGCTGAGCAAGAAGGTGCCGGTGGAGTTTCCTTGGGTATGTACGTTGCAACTGAGCTGTGGGAGAATTTTTCTTAACAGTGGCGGTGCAGCTAAGGGGAAAGAGAGCTGCAAAACCGAATGCGATGCTGCATTAGGCAGCTGAGCACACCAAAACCACGGCGCAGCCCGTTACCGCAGGGCTTTGATCATTTCAGCATCTGGGGAAAGGCTGAGGACAGTCAAAAAATGAGCCAGAGAGCAAAGGACCAGAAGGGGAAATATCTGCTAACGGAAAGGCGTGGCTGCCTGGGAAAGAGATCTCATGAGTTATTGCAGGAAAGCACCTAAAGCTGTTAGCCATGATGTGCAGGTGCAGCTTTAAAAGAAGAAGGTTGCAGGGCTGGCCTGCTCCTATAAATCACAGACGGGAGGGCATGGGGATTAGATCTGGGACTGCACAGTGCAAAACCAGAGTGAAACCTTTCTATCCATGACTGGCCAGCAGATCGATAAAATAGAGCAGTATACAAGCGTAGGGTTTGAAAGCATCTGGCAGGAGAGAGAAAATGTGTTTTTTTCTAATAAAGTCTCATGGAGACTGGACTCGGTACAGCTCTTTTGAAGCTATCGTCTTAGAAGGGATTGAAAATATTAATGATCTCCTTTAAAATGCTTTGAGAGCCTGTGATCGAAAGGGCTACATCAACAGCTACATGAGTTATTCTAGCTGGATGCTGAGACCTGAGTTTTCTCCAGATGCTTTTCACAGCTGTGAGGCTTTTCTATTCGCACACGTATGCATGTCTGTGCATGGGTGTACACACACACACACATAGGGCTAACAAAATGCACAGCCCATTGTGGATCCCTGGAAATAAGGAGCTGTTTAAGAAGACTCAAAGGAGGAGGGAGATATTACCAGGCTTGCCCATGACAAGCTGTGGGGTCACACGCCAAGGTTAGGGGGACGGGGTGCTAGCGAGGGCCCTCAGCCTGCTCCTCTGAGATGTGCTGGCTACGCTGCATCATACCTGAAGTCTTACAGAGATGAACCAGGGGCTCCTGGGGTAATGGGAGCCAGCAGGGAAACACCTCCAAGGAATTCAGGGGTGTTCCTCTAAGAAGGTGACATGGCCAACAGCCCAGATGAAGTGCCTCTACACCAATGCACACAGCATGGGCAACAAACAGGAGGAGCTGGAAGCCACCGTGCTGCTAGAAAGCTACGACCTCGTTGCCATTACTGAAACTTGGTGGGCTGAATCCCATGACTGGAGTGTGCCTATCGGTGGCTGCAGGCTGTTGAGAAGGGACAGGCGAGGAAGGAGGGGTGGAGAGGCCTTGGCCTCTTCATGAAGGAATGGATAGAGGGTGAAGAGCTGTCCCTGAAGAACAGCCATGAGCAGGTTGAAAGCTTCTGGGTAAGAATCAGAGACTGAGGCAACAAAAGGAAACTTGTGGCTGGCGTCTCCTACGGGCCACCCGATCAAGGGTCCCTGACAAGACCCAGCTATGGGACCTGATGAGATGCATCCCAGAGTCCTGAAGGAATTGGCTGATGTAGCTGCCAACCCACTTTCCATTGAATTCATGGTGGTCAAGTGAAGTCCTCAGCGCAGGACAGACATGGACCTGTTGGAGCAGGGCCAGAGGGGGCCACAGAAACAGTCCAGGGTCTGGAACACCTCTGCTATGAAGAAAGGCTAAGACAATTGGAGTTGTTCAGTCTGTAGAAGAAAAGGCTCTGGGCAGACCTGATTGTGGCCTTTCAGTGGTTAAAGGGGTCTTGGAAGAAAGATGGGGACAGACTTTTTAGCAGGCCCTTTTGCGATAGGACAAGGGGTGATGGTTTTAAACTAAAAGACGGGAGATTCAGACTAGAAGAAATGTTTTACTCTGAGGGTGATGAAACATTGGCTCAGGTTTCCCAGAGAGGTGGTGTTCACCTTCCCCAGGTTGTCAGCCCATGCAGCAGTAGCAGGAGGTTTTTAATGGCCTGATACCCATTTTTTTTGGATGGTAAAGTAACACAGATTCTAGATCAGGCAAGATGTTTGCTCCTCTCAGATTTGTTTTACTTCTTCAGGACTTCCAGACATACTGGGGCATGTTGATGGTTTTAGGGTTCCCCTGGTTCTTCTCTGGTATCATGAAACCATCCCCTGGTGTTTGCAGAGTGAATAAACCAGCCAAAGACATGAAGGGTATGAATCAAATCCCTTCACCCATCCTCAAGCTGAATTTTCATTGAGAAAGAGGAAACAGGGTTTATTAGGGGGTTTCTTCTTTAAGCACTTCACAACTGTAGGCACTGAACAACACTTCACTGTTGCACATCACCCTGCGTGATAGAAGGAACCACCACATGGATTTTCTCATCTCTCCTCTCCTCTGAAGACAAATCTATCCCACCACTTTTTCTTGTCTTTTGAGCAACTGAAGAGCAATTCTGCACCATGGTGCATCTTGAAGAAGGGCGTCTCTGCACGTCATCCTCTTCCTCAGGAGAAATCACTGTCATTAGCCCAGCAGTCAAGCCGGGTGTTCAGAAAGGAGATTGGATCTGCTCAGAATGCAAAATGGTATTTTACTCTGAAACAGATGAGTGCCAATGCATTTCCCTATGTATTTTCTTTTTGCTCTGAAACTGTGCAGTCCAGTCCATGGAAAACATTTTTTGCTGCTTCTCACATTTGCCAGATAGGTTGTTTGCACAGATTATTTTTTATTTTTTTGCTGTGTTTTTGTTTCCCCTGAATTGATACATGCTAAAGCTTCGGGATCAACCGTGTGTTTTGCTTGAGACTCAACATGCTCATTAACTAATTGTGCTGGCATGGAGAAGCTTGAAGATAACAAAAGGCAGCCTGGATCCTGCACAGATGGAAACAGGAAATATTATCATGCAGAAGGGGAATTTTCAGGACAGCCTGGCTCCTCTCCCCTTTCACGACTTGGTGTTGGAACAGGCACTCAGAAATGCTTGCTGTGCTCTTGTCAGGCCGTGATGCGCCTTCAGAGCAGGCTGAAACGCAACCTCTTGGCAGCCTGCAATAGGCACTGGGGTTTGAACGCTGGCAAATGCTGTGAAGAGGAGGAAGGGGGCCTGCAAACAAATTCCCAGGATGAAAAAAAAGAGGAGGGCAGGCATGACTCAGAGGAAACAGGCTTTGCAAAGTCGGGGTGAGTTTATATCTCACGGCTTGTTTTCAACACAGCTGGTGCCTGCGGTAGGAACGCGATTTTAGGCATAAGGCAACAAGAGGCTCTTCAAGGGGACATGGAGTCACCTGGCTTCTCACCATGTTTTGGTAAAAGACAGCAGCATCTGCTCCTTGTCAAACTGGGTCCTGCATCATGCCGTTGGTCTAGTTGGATCATTAGGACCTGGCCAAAATCTCTAAGGAAATGCATTGGTGGAAAACAGTTCAGACTGCAGAAAATCAAGTTAGTTTTGATAGTCTGACTTGCTTCCTTCCTTTGTCCATCAGATGCTCTCATCCCTCTTTCTCCATGGGATTGCATGAGCTATGCAGAGCCTGCAGGTCATGAGAGCTGGGCAGAGAATAATTACTTCACTGTTGGGGAGGATTTTTTTATTCCAGAATTTGGTATTACTCCTGACTTTGGATGGAAACCAAGGTTTTAGAACTTGGCTCCAAAAACAAAATTGGGAACTACACGGTGCCCTGCCCAGCTGTGCCCTGGAGCCAGCAGCTTTGTGCCAGCCCATCTTGAAGACCTTCCTGGAGCTGGCAGCTTGTGAAGTGGTGGACAACCCCCAAAGCCAAGGGGTCTGGAGACCAGATCCAAAGCCTTTTCTGGAGGTATTTAAAAGACATGTAGATGTGGCACCTAGGGACAGGGTTTAGTGGTGGACTTGGCAGTGCTAGGTTTACAGTTGGACTCGATGATCTTAAAGATCTTTCCTAACTTGAATGGTTTTATGATTCTATGATTTTATGAGGTGTTCACTCCCCAGAAGCCCACCTGGACCACCAGGTAGGAAAGTTAACAGGAAACCAGGCTCACGCCTCATTTTCAGGAGAATTTCAGCCAGGTTGAATGTCCATCCACAAAATGCTTTGATTTCAACAATTTCTAACCAGACCAGGGTCTGCTGATGTGTTCCATCTCTCTGTGCTGTGTCTGAGTTTCCCCTGTCCATTGTACGTACACACTTACACACTGCTGGGATGTTGTGAACTCTCATGAAACTTTAGGGTTGGAAGAGGTGAGAGAGAAGATGAAGTGAACTTGGCTAAAGGAGGAATAGTGAATGCTGTATGTGATCTAGATGTCGTCTTGTACTTTCCATGCTGGACTCACAATCTCGCTACCAAAACCACACAGGTTTCTCCTCCCTTAGTCAATGGTTCAATCCAGAAGTTTCCTCCTCAGTGTTTCCTTCAAACATACCCTTTGCCCATGGCAGAAACCATCAGTTCACAAGGAAACACATGCTGAGATGGGTCTGTCCCAGCAAATTCAGGGCCAGTATATAGACCTTCATAAAAACTAAAAATGGTGCATGGAAAAGAAATACCTTAAAAATTAAAATCTTTATCCCAGGCTTCTTCATCTTCAGGCAATTTACTTCACAATAGGACATTATGTGGGGCTGTCTGCTTGAAGAAACAAATTAAGTAGTATTTTGAAGGATCTGGAATTCATTATTGAGGTGTAAGAAATTAAAATTTTGTGAGCAGAACAAAAATAGGAAGCAAACCTAGACATTAAACAAGCCAAGCACTCAAATCATCCTGTGAGACAAATGTGAGTCCTAAGAGGAGCAGAAATATTTCAGGCAAACTGAGGGTTGGTGTTAAAATTATTCTGGAGAAATAACAGGGACAGGCAAGAATGAACCAAGCTTTGAGTTCAGCTGAGTCTTAGCTGAAGATCTACAAGAACTCAGGGCCAGATTTTGGGCAATCCAGGCTGATGTATGAAGTAGGAACCGTGCCAGAAAATGAGTTTTATGTAGTTTGAGGTGCCAGACAATGAGTTTTGTGTGTCTTCAAGATGCAATTGGGACAATGGTCATATGGAGCTGGGGCAGCTCCCTGCTCTACTTTATAGCTACATGGGTTCCGCTGCCAGTGCAACTGTTTCTGGAGCTGGATGGTGAAACAGAGCCAATATGGGTTCAGCTGAGGGGTTATCTGGTCTTGGGCTCCTTTGGGCTTGAAACAGTGGATGCACAACTGCAGACAATGACAGCGGTGACATCAACTCCATCAGATGGTTCATTCAGTGTGTGGTTCATTTTAGGTAGGTCTTGTTGAGGCTGAGATGTAAAATACCTCATTACCAAGTGAACAAGGAATGAACTGGGCAAATTCACAACATCTTTGGCTTGAACTGAACTGAAGGAGGAGCCAAAATACACCTCTGAAAAATATTAATTTAATGCAGAATTGTTTCTGGAGTAAATGGATCTGTCTCTCAATTAGTCTCTCTATTCAATCTTTGCTAATCAAGGATGACTGAAAACAAGATCTCAGACTCTGCAAGAACCCCTGTGCTCCTGATGCTACGCCCCTAACACTGTTCTTGTGGACATCATTATTTCCGTAGCAGCCACCTGCAGGTGGGTTATGACTTCAGACAGAGAATTAACAATAGCAGACAAGATCCCAAAGGAACCATTTGATTTTCTTGTGCCATAAAGACCCAGTTTCAAGAGGAATAAGAAGAAAGAGCAACAGAAAATATAGCATGGATGCAGACTTGCTTTGAAAATAAGTATCTTTTTTGTTCTGACAGGATATGGAATTCTTAATATCCTGCCCTGAAGTGTTTGTGGAGTATTGGCGATCACAAATGAATCTGAGACCAGCCCATGAGGCACAGGATGAGATGGGACCTCTTGGGTTAAAGAGTCCAGTTCCCTGCTATCATACTCAATCATATTATGTAAATCCATTCAGAAAATGATCAGCTCCATCTGAAAACATGTTCATTTCTCACACAGCACTTATTTCTTTGGAAAGTTGTTCTGGATCCTCCCACTTCTGAACATGAGAAACATTCTACTTTCTAATCTCACTTCATTTGTCAACAGGTTATGGCCATCTGTGCTTGTACCAAGGTCTCTTCTAGCTTAAATAGTGCTTCTCCTTGTCTGCTGCTTACTCCACTGATGCTTTTTTTAAAGGCCTATGGAAACCAAATTTCTCACACTTTTCTTTCACAAGGTGCCTAAAATAACATCAGCGAAGCAAGAAAGTCAATGTAACATGAAATTAAATCAGATTAATAGTGTTCCATTGCTATTATTTAATGAATGTCTGACCAAAACCTCCACATCTGAACAGTCTTGAATTTTAAGGCAAATTGGATCTAACTCTGAATTCATTGGCCAGCCTTTTCTGCCTAATAACCTCACATCTTGATGAAACCTCTGTGTGCCAAAAACCCAGAAATAACCAAAAATGGGCTCCTGCAGGAAATGTGAAATGCAGCGGGATTTGGGGAAGAGATTAACACCACAGTTCCACTAGCACTTTACATTTTCTGAAGCCAACTCTACCATGAAAAATGTCTAACTCTTTTCCAAGCCTGGCTGTAAGTTCCCACCCTTCACTCCCTCCTTGGACCAGCATGGACATTTCATGCAGTGAATCCGTGTCAGGGACTGATCCAGGTTCAACCAAGCAACACTGGGACAGATTAGTTGGGGAGAGAAGCAGAAGATGATCTGATCTACCTTATGCTTCTCAGGATGGGATTGATCATATTTTTCTTAGAAGTCTGTTTTCATTGATGAGGGAGTGGCCCAAGGATGGTTCAAACATCCACCTCTTAGACCATTCAGCTGGGGAGATGAACACCCTTCCTCTGGGATCTTGTTGGGGTCTAGGCAAAGTTGTTTTGTGGTTTGCCTCCCAGATGAAGTCATCTACTGAATGAGCCCTGAGCCATACAAAAGTCTGCCACTAGTGTTAATGCCACTTCCCATGACCTAAACAACACAAAGAAAACAATGCCACATATGTACTGAAATAAGCAGTCACAGAAGATGCATAATTTAGTAATATGAAGCATAGGGAGCTCCTGTCAACTGTCTCTAACACCTCTGAAAATCAGGCAACATATGCCCCAAAAGTGAGGCACATCAACTCATCTGTCATTTGTGAATGCATTGGCCTACGGCCCAACATCTACACACTTTGGATTGACCAATCCAGCCAAAATCATGTAGCAAATCAGGGATTGGCACCACAAATGTATATTCATGGTATATTTCAACAGCAGAGAGAACAGAGCAGATTAGTAAGAAGCAAGAGAGCTTCATAGAGCAAGACAATACAGCCAGGAGCTGTCTAACAAATAGAGAGTGACATATAGTTATTAGAGTTGGAGTTCTTCCTTGGGTTAGTGAGATTTCTTACCATCTGGGAGCTCTGAAAGAGAGCAGGAAGAGGCTTGATGAATGTTACATGGGGGAGTGTTGCATGAAAGAGCATTTGACACCATGAGCAAGCCAAGCAAACAAAGAGCGCAGTTAAAGGGGAGACAGAGGGGAGCGAAAGGGAAGAGAGGTTGTGTGGGAGACGAGGGGAGAGGTTCGACTTCAGCATGAAAGAGGTCCTTCAACCCATGGCAGTCCACATCCCTCTGCGTGTGGGAGGCAAAGACACCCTTCACACTCTTTGCACTTCTGTGAAGGCCATGGTGCTGCAAAGCTTTGGGTTGCCGCCACAAAACACCCATCTGCCTTTCACTAGTCCTTGTTGCAACCCCACCAGTTGTCACACAGGGATGTGTCCATGGGGAAGGGTGCACAAAGTCTACTCTGCTAGAAGGAGAGCTGCTGGGATGGATCTACCAACAGAGCAACCATCATTTCAGCAGAACAAGCAAAGAGCTTAGGGCATTTGAGGGAGAAGTTCAAGTTCTGACTGGCAAAATGGTTTCCCTGTTGGGAGAGACTTCTCAGCTGCCAGGAGTAGCTGCAAGTAAGGTGATAAATAACATTGTGGGCATGGTTTGGTTGGCTGGTCTGTGTGGCCTGACTGCCAGGGGAGAGAGGAAGATTCATTTGCAAAGCTCAACCTACTATGAAATACAGGGAAAAGCTATCCCTGATTTTTACCCTTACCTTATCTCTCCGAAGAACCACAGTGCACCAACACAGCTATTTTCTTTTTCTCTTGAAGGGATTCCCAACCTTCTGCAAATGTCCTTCACAGAAGCTGCCACCTTCTGTCTTTCTCCCTCTATGAGCATTTCTTTCCATTCATCCTTTTACTCTCTGCTACTGGGTCCCTCACCATCATCTGGATAGTATCCACCACCTCCTCCTCACTGTGCTGCCAAATCCAACAGGACCAGCACAGATCCCAAGCTGAGAAGTCTGGTCCATGGCATAGTGAGTCCTGGGAGCTGCAGCTCTTCAACAGGATGGTTCTCAAACTTCTATACTTAGGCCAAAACATTTCTTATGGGCTATCAGGTAGCACGAACCACCAAACTCTGACCTGAAATAATTCTTCAATGTAATTCCACAGACCAGGTATTATGGCCTTGGAAGCCTGAGTTTGGGAACCACTGTTCTGTGATTTAACCCTCACGTTCATCCCCCAGCCAATTTTGTTGCCTTCTATGAAAGCTCTCCCCAGTTCTGCAGAAATAAGTATTTTGCATATTAGGCTCTGGCTATATTAGCGTGTCCTAGAGATGCTGCAAATCAGAATCTGATGCACCTCTGCAGATCTGAATCTCTTAGATGGTCTTACAATCATAGAATCATAGAATGTTTTGGGTTGGAAGGGACCCCTAGAGGTCACCCAGTCCAACCCCCCTGCAGTGAGCAGGGACATCTCCAACTGGATCAGGTTGCTCACAGCCCCGTCCAACCTGGTCTTGAATGCGTCCAGGGATGGGGCCTCCACCAGCCCTCTGGGCAACCTGGGCTAGTGTTTCACTGCCTGACTCAGAGTAAAATATTTCTTCTAGTCTGAATCTCCCCTTTTTTAGTTTAAAAACATCACCCCTTGTCCTATTGCTACAGGCCCTGCTAAAAAGTCTTTCCCCATATATCTTACCAGACCCCATTAAGTCCTGAACGGCCGCACGCAGCTCTGCCCGCAGCCTCCTCTTCTCCAGGCTGAGCACCCCAACTCTCCCAGCCTTTCCCCAGCACAGAGGGGTTCCAGCCCCTGGACAGTTTTCGTGGCCTCCTCTGGCCATGCTCCAACAGGTCCATGTCTGCCCTGCACTGGGGAACCCTGAGCTGGATTCAGGGCTCCGGGGGGGTCTCACCAGAGTGGAGCAGAGGGGCAGANNGATGCAGCCCAGGGTACAGTTGGCTTTCTGGGCTGCCAGAGCACATGGTCGGTTCATGGCCAGCTTTTCATCCACCGGTACCCCCAAGACCTTCTCCACAGGGAGCTCTCCATCCCTTCATCCCCCAGTCTGTATGGATACCAGGGGTTGCCCCAACTTAGGTTCAGAACCTTGCACTTGATCTTCTTGAACCTCATGAGGTTCACAC
>BOSO01025597.1:0-11087 GCA_018403395.1 Gorsachius goisagi | reverse complement strand
CAGATGTCGGGGTGGTTGAAGTCCCCCAGCAGGATGAGACCCTGCGAGCGCGAAGCCTCCTGGAGCTGGAGGAAGAATGCTTCGTCAGTCGGCTTCTCTTGATCTGGCGGCCTGTAGTATGTATCTTCAAAAAGAGTAGGTAACTTTAAAATTAGAAATAACTTGATGTCACTTTATGTGCTACTACCTTTTGAGTTTACTTCTGAGGACAATAACAATACTACTACTTAGGCTTGATTTTCTGTATTTTACTTCACTATGGAAATTGGCCCCAGTCTAAATGATAAATGTTTTGTCAGCAAGAATCATCTTCTATATGAAAAACCTGCATCTGGCCACACTGCTGGAAAAATTTTGTCTGCCATAATATATTATCACTGGATCAACTGTTTACTAGCATGAGTAATGTATTACCTGCATGGATTTGCCAATCACCTTTCAAGGGCCAGCCGTATGTTATTGCTGCCTTGTCACTTTTTTTTTGGTATAGTTTTTACAGATATCATGCTGTTGTCCTCTCAGAAGTTAGACACTTTCAGGGGCACCTGGAGACAAGAGAGCAAGTCCTTTCAGGTATGAACATACCTTGATTTTCATTATTGAGGCTGGCTATTTTCTGTACAACAGA
Source organism: Gorsachius goisagi (assembly GCA_018403395.1). Taxonomy (NCBI): domain Eukaryota; kingdom Metazoa; phylum Chordata; class Aves; order Pelecaniformes; family Ardeidae; genus Gorsachius; species Gorsachius goisagi. The sequence continues at coordinate 10,459 of BOSO01025597.1, read as the reverse complement.
ATACGCTTAGTCTTTTGGAGAACTTACTAAGAGAGAAGAAATGGATAGGGGAGGGTATCATCTTAGTTCACGATGTAATCAGAAGGAGCTAGAAAATAGGTTGGACAGAGATGTATAGGCAAACATGAGAAACCACTCTACCCTAGAAACTATTGCACCAAGAAACTTTTTCCTGGAGTCTGGTTTATATGTGAACTACTCAGTCCTATGCACCCTTAACTCTAAATGCCAACTTAAGTCATACCACAGTGCTACTTCCCTTCAGCCACTATAGGTTTAGATTTCATGCTGACCTGCATTTCTTGTGGTACTCAGCAACTGCACATCATTTTTCTGTGGGTTTGAGAAGTGTGTATTATTTCTGCTGAAGAAGAGTAATATTTTTATTTTAAATTCTGCCTTACCCAGCAGACTTGACACACACACCCACCCCCACACACCCCCTTTCAGCTCAGTATTTATTCACCACACTCCACCACTCCACTTGGGGCCTGCAAGCACAGTTACTATTATGCTGACTGTAGTCAGTCAGCTAAGGCAGGCTTTGTCTGCTCCAGCCTCTGTTCCTGGTGAAGTTTCATAAGAAGAAACTGACTGAAATGAGTATGCAAAGACAGATGTTCTCAGTAGCAGTTCATTTGCCCTGTGAACAAGGCAGTGTCTGTTTGGCAGTTACAGGCCTAGGACACAATGCTAGTAAGGAATGCATATATGAAACCTTAGTGTTGTCACAAATGGTTTTTATCTCTTAGTGCTGTCTAATACTGGTCTGGGGTCACTTACTTTAAAAGTAGGTCATTCTGCAGTCAGTCAGAAATCTTGCAGTGTTGCTAATCTGTCAGAACAGTGCTTAAGAGTAATGGAAAAGTAGACATTAAGCACATTGAGAGTAAGGTACACAAATAGAGGTACTGAAACTGCAGTTTACCCAAACTTAAGCAAATTAACAAAAAAATTTAATAAGAGTATTCAGTATAGCACCACACAAAAGGTATACTGTGCTTTGTGTTGCCTTTAAGGAACATGCCAAAAAACTTTCAAAATAGAAAACCTAATGTAAAAAGCTTTCTTGTTCATCAGAGCTTACTCTTTGCTGTTTATAGAAGCCATTCTGAAAGAACCACAGCTTTTGTACATGTTTGGTCTTCCAGGCAGATTAAGCATTGTTCCCTTACGTGTTAGTTCTCTTTCAGCTTTTGGGGTTTAAGCTTTGAACAAAGAAACTCACTTAAGCCAGGGTGTTTTCAGGAAAAGCATTCAGTCCAGAACTTTTACCAGCAGATCCAACTGACAACATACTAGTCATCTGCTAAATTCTGTTTCTTGAAAAAGTAACAGAATTTTGATCAATGATAATTGTGTGAATTGGGCTCTATGAATCAATCCCAGGCACACTGAGAAAGATTTGGAATCAGCTCTTAATTCTGTCTTGGGCTCAAAGATAAACAAGGAATAATACTTGATAAAATTAGAAATAAATTGCATCACAGAAAAAAGATGGGTGACATTCAAGGGTCATTTACTCCATCTCTTCTTTCAGTACAGATTGTTATGCTATAATGGCTTGAAATTATTTCAAATATAAGGTGCCTCTAAAGTATTTACTGGTCCCTCACATTCCTTACATAGCTAAACTTTCTTAGCCTGAATTGTTCAGATTAAGTTCTGTATATTAGCTATTACACTATTATGTTTACATTAAATAGGCTTTTTTTTTTTTCCTTCCTGTAACTGAGGTGAACTGGAAATTATTCTATTTTTGCCTGAATATGAAATGCACAGATGTTTCAGAACATCCTTTATTTGATGCATCTTGCAGTTAGAGAAAGACCAGTTTGCATAAAGGGAACCTTAGCAAGCCGACAATAGTAGTACAGCCAGAGTCAAATGAAAGTGTGGAACGGACCCAGTGCTAATGCATATAAAGAGAGTACTGAAAAACTTCTAGGCTTCCAGCTTCACTGACTCTAGTATGGAACGTGCTTCTTTATACTCTTCAGCTTCTTCCAATTCTTTTTCATTTTCCTGGAATTAAAAACAAAACTTTTGACTACTTTGAAAATAATGGACATGGGATTAAATTTAAGAAGGAAACTATGAAACAAAGGATATATCATTATTGAAAACACTAGTTTTACATAATTCAAAGCACAGGTCATTTTTTTTGTCCTGCTTAAGGTCCAGAATAACAGCTGTCATGTGTGAATAATTTGACCTATGCATACCTTTATTTTGTTAAATAAATATTTAAAACCAAGGACAGCATAACTGAAACTAGTAACAGAACGCAGAACAAGAGTACCATTAGGACAAACCCTAAGCAGAGATTAACAACTGAAAAAACATACTACTGCACAGTTGATTTTAGACATTGAAGGTGAGCTAAGAACAGAAAGCAACCTTTAAAGACTTCCAAATTCTTAATAAGAATAGTAACTTCCCACATTCCTCATTTTAACTTTGTACAGCACAGCGTATGGATCAATAGCATCACTTCTGCATGCCGCTGAAATCTAGACCAGCTAACTGTCAAATAACTAGTTGAATGACAAAAGGACCCTAAATCCTGCCAGGTACTGAGCATTTATTTTGGAAAACAGTAGAGGCATACCACCCGAGGACAAGACACCTTGCCTTTTCCTTTGAAAAGGGATTTGCGTTTTAGCTGTCAAATGTGTCTGAGGCTTAACTTACAGTATTGTATTTTTAGCCTCATGGTAGCATTCTCATGTGTAGCAGAATTCTTGGTGAAAAATCAGCTTTTAAAATAAGTATGGCTATCTCCAAACTTAGTATAGTTTCAGTGAATCTATTTGTACAAGATACTATTTATTCTTTTAGGTATTCATATCTTAAAAATGAGGCACTAGTTCTCATCTCACTAATAAATCATATAAGCAGTACTCAGTAAGAACTCAGCTGTCTTGTTTCTTGTCCATAGCATAATAAAAGTAGTAAGCAAAGTATTTTGACTATTTCAGTTCACTACAAGCATATTATATACATCTACATGATCTAGAAAGACTACCTAAAGCAAGTGAACTATTTTTTCTGATCATGTAACTATCACAGGAATTCAGAGTCCATTCCAACAGTTCAGTATTTAAGCGTATGTTGAGTGTGCACTCCCTTAAAGACAGCTTCTAATATTCTAACACACACAGTTTTCATAGACTGAAGACCAAGTCTGCAAAGACAGTTATCTACAATGAAATATTGGTATGTTATAGGGTGCTAGTCTTGGGACCTATAAAAAGTAATTCTTCAATCCAGTTCTAATATGCTGCAATTGCACTACAGACAAGCATGTTTATTCAAGTTCATCAAGGAACAGCAGCATTTCTTGATCAGTGGATTTTGGTGCTATACTTACTAGTTGTTGAGCAAGATCTGCATGCGCAACTTCTAATCTGCGCTGGCAGTCTGGAATCATCATTCGTGACTCTTGTAAAATCTCAATCTGTGAAAATTAGAAGCCAATGAAATGAGAATGTATTCCAGATAGGAACGTTTTTTAAGTAGTCCAGTCATCATCTAGGAACTTCAGAACAGTGGTACCTACTTTCTAAATAGGCTTTTTTATTAAAAGACACACTTGGCATGATTACTTAAACTGTTAATTTACAGGGCACTTCCATTTACTTTGTGCTTAATTAAATATAAAGTATTAAATGCAAAAGAGTGTTTAGAATAATTTTTCCCTTAGGAAAAGGTGTTGCCTGGTAAGCTTTCCATACAGCATTTGTTAAAAAGGCTATTTAAAACACACTTTCTCCTGCTGTTGTGAAGCAGCTTAATCCAAAATGGGATCAGCTGGTTATATAAATATCTCCTGCATCTTTTGGGTAATAGAGAAAAACAGTATTCAGATAATACCACATAGAGATAATTACTGTATGAAAAAAACTGAGTTATTGATCACATTGTGTGCATACTGCATGAAACTGATTGAAAGAGAAAGGTAAAGAAAAATGAAAAGCAAAGACCAGCAGGCTCATATTTTTGTTGCTTATCATGCATAAAAAGTTATTACTTATCCTTGTGCTTCATTTTAGGAGAAAGATTATTCTCACCATGCACTTTGAACAAAATTACTAAACTGGCACCCCGCTGAATCTGAACATCCTGCCTTCGCCTACAGAAAACTTCAGATTTATACAAGGGAACATTTATTTCATGGAACGTTTCTGGATCTGAAATCCAACCACTGAGAATAAAAGGTGTGCAGAGTTGTTCAATAATGTTAAATCTATTTAGAAATTAAAATAGGTTAGATATCTAAGTATGAAACCTCTTCTGCATTCAGGATAACCTGCAACAGGTGGCTTTCACTTTAAATGGCTTCATTCTGTCATCCCTATGCTGTATTCTTTCAGTATTAATGCTGCTGTACTGAAGGGAACACTGTCATCACAAAAGGGAAGATAAGCTATGGCTAAGAATGTATTTATGCATACAGGAAGGCCTTTTGTAGTACAACATCATCATAATTCTTAAGTGTCATATGCTTAAGGTCTTAGTTAAATTCATTTCTGAGAAAAGGGCTTTAAAAACTTTGTTTCTAATTTCCTTTCAGAGAACCTAGGGCAAAACCTGTCTACTTGGAAGCCAAGATGTGTGACAAATGTTTGAAAAAAGTTAAGCACCCCCAAGTTCTAGTTCTCATCAGCATTATCACTTTCTTTTAAGCATTCAGCATTGGACTGTATTAAAAATAAGACTAGTCAGTCTGCATGTTTCACTTTCAGCAGTGAATGAATAAAGGTTTGTAACTTCTATAGAATGAGGTGTGCCATGAGATGATGCCTTCAGCTTTATGTACTACAACTTTATTCTACAAAGAATACCTACAGGAATGAGAATATCCAGTAATGACTTCCTTGGGCCGGTACTGCTAAATAGTTGTGTGTTGTAAAGCTGGTGGATGATATGGAAAGTAGTAACTTATTTGATATATGCCATTCAATAAGTGATCTGGGAAGGCATATAAGCTGTAGTCCTGGCTGCTGTAAGAAAATAACAAAACTACCCTAACAGCTCTGTTCAAAACAGAATTTGACTGAGATCCAAAAGGGTACCTGAGTTTTATTTATACTTGCCTACAGTTATGCAATCATAAATAAAAAAACAGAGGAAGATAAATCCTGTAACTACATTCAGTAGGTGCAAACGGTTGGAGATTAGAACAAGAATTTTGTGGAACCAAGATTATTAGTTGATTACTGAACTACCTGTGCAAACTTTGATAACTTCTACATAAAACACTTTTTTCCAAGATAATCCCAGATGGACCATTTACTGTTACAAATGTATATAATAAAGCAAAGTCAAAAGCTCAAATAATTAGATAAGCTTTAAGACTGGAATTTTTCAAAAGTGTTTGCTCTCCAAATTATATCAAAATTTAAACAGCAGCCCTCTCCCCTCCCCCAACACATTCTAGAAACTTTCTGACTAAATTCTAAGGAGTTTAAATTATAAGCAGGTCACAGAGGAAGTTATTACATGAAACTGATCTAACTTTGCAAAGAACCATAAATATCTGCAAGGTTTCTGTAAATTACAACGCCAAATAGAAGTATTAAAAAACTGGAGTAACTGAAGTGCATCTAAATAAAGTGTTAAAGTATGTACAGAGAGAAGCAAATTGAATTTGTTATCAGTAAGTGCACGTAGGACCAGAAGAACTACTGTGACTAGTGAGGATGACATCCCTATTCTTTTAAGCATACTGAAAAATCTGGTCAGTTGTCTTTCAGGACTGAAGGTATTTCTAAGGGAGCAGATGTCTGGCATCTTTCAAAAGAAAGCAGTTGCTCAGATGTGATGGAGCTCTCTAACTGTTGGGGTGTATATAGCCTATTTACTAAACATGATGTGGATTTTTTGTAAATTGGTTCAGATGTCAAAGAACTAGTGTGTATAATACACTATCAATAGCCTTCAATCCGTTTTCCATAAATTCCAGATTGCAGTGACAGATAAAGCAGAACTGGAAACGGAAAAGCCAAATAGATGCAAACACACAGATCCACCTACCAGTTGCTTAAGTGGAAGGGCACCATAACAAAAAACAGACAATTATTTCACACATTCAAAATAAGCACAAAGGCCAAACAACTCTGAGAAACAGCTGAGGAGGTAATGCCCAAGGCTTTAAACATAAGCAACTTTTGGCAGGTCTCACAATAAAAGTTCAAAGCCAGTATTTCAACTTATCTAGGCAGATCAGAGCTGCTAAGATGAGGCATATTTTGAATATAATGAATATTATGAATATTTGACGCATATCTACTTTTTGGCTCACCCAAGCACTTATACTGAAACAAATTTTTGATTCTTTAAAAATACAAATAAATATTACTGCTTATGAGTGTCAATGCCAAGTATTCTGCAAAAGAAAGCAATTTTGCTCAGCCTAACTGACGTATTACGTAATGGGGACAACAGTTTTATCAGCTTCAAAAAGATAGAAACAGAGCTTGGTGGGTTTTTTGATTTTGCTTTTGTGGCTTGGGTTTTTTTTTTCAGCTGACTCACAACTTAACAAGAGATTTAGAGATGTGCAGACCCACAAATAATTTGAAAACAACAAGAAAGCCTCCATAGGACACTTATTCCTTGATCTTAAGGAGGACAGCCTAATAAACTACTGGGTCACAGGGTATGGTGACAACATTGTTTTATATGACAGGAATGGTGTTCTAAACACAAAAGACAGGCTAAGAAAAATTAGAAATGTGAATGAGTCATATATATATGAATTATATACACACACAAATATATATTCATGCTTTTAAATACTGCCTCATAATCACTTGCCCTTTGTTGCACAACTGAAAACAGATAATCATAACAGTATGGATCTACTCGAGGGCAGTAGGGAAGAAAAGAAAAAGCACACAAATAATTAAGTTTGCTAACAAAAGTGTTACTTGTTTGAACTACTTTTCATCAGAAAGTTTGTAAAACACTTGGAATCCATTGATCAGTTACAGCCATACTTGATGGAAGGACAGAGACCCAAAAGAAAAAGGACATCTCTAAGTATCATGAACACCAATGGTTCACAAAATTAATAATCCTACTGAGGAAAAGACCGTAGCACAAGGTAAACAGTGATGCTAAGGCTACTGGTTGGCTAATCAACATATTTGTTACTTAAATCCACAGCATGGTATTACTTCTCACCTCACTGGTAATCAGGGACTATAAAGGCACAAGGAGCTGGGCCAAGATGGTGACAAGGGAACACAGGGAATACATAGGTGATGTAGGAGAAAGCTGAGTACAAGGAAGTAGGAGCTCACAGGAGATACAGCATTAAGGGGAACATAGAGGCAGGTGGGGAAACAAACACACAAAAACTGTAGGAAACCAAGTTTTATTACTTCTATTTCCTCTGAAGCAACTTGTTTTATTTTCACATAGCAGGCCCAAAAGAAAGTTTGAGCTATCCACAAATATAGGATACAAGAACACACTGCAGTCTGTTGTGAGTTCTTCGCTGAATACATCTGATCAAAGCACTTCTGAAGGACCACGAACAAAAGCTTGCATTGAAGAATTGGAAAACATTGCTTTGTTTCTATAGTGCTTGAGCATTTCAGGCACTGAAATGGCCATGTATCAACCACAAACTACCATTTGTAGCAAGAAAGCTGGAGGAGAAGAAAACCCTCTAGATCTCAATGCCTCAAGTATTTCAAACAAGCTTTCTCTGCAGCCCCTCTCAGGTGAGGGCCAATCCTGTTTTCGTTTAAAGCTGATCACTTTAGGACATAAAAGGCAGAAAGGTTCCTTTGGTCTTTTTGGAAAACAGTTTGTCACTGGCTGTTTTCCACTAGTGTACAACTGTAAGGTTTTCTTCATTGCCAGCAGTGGGGGATGGAGGGATAACATCACATGACTTGAAGCTTAAAAATGGAGATGCTGTTCAGAGGACAGAAGCAAAACTCAGTGCCCTCCAATGAAAGAGTTTTTAATTAAATATTCTATCATAAATTACAGATACTGCTCCTTTAAAATTATCTTAAGAGTATCATAATGAAATTATCCATTACATAAAGTTGTCATTTAATCAGCAGACAGCACATTTCCTCCCAGCAACTCAAAATTCTACCTGAACAGATCTGTGTTGATGCGAGTATAAAGCCTCACCCTGTAAACAGGTGAGATGTGCTAAACATCTGAATGAAGAGGTTTACTTTGGGAGTAGCATAAAGAAAACACTGACAAAAGACAGACTTGCTTTCCCAGCAAGAATGGCTCAACCTTGTTAGAACAAATAACCAAATTTTCTCTCTGCTGAGGTTAAGCCTGGGGGAGAGGTTTAGAGGGTTGTTTTTTGTTTGTTAGTTAAGATAGCATATAGATTCTGAATGCATGCTTTGCTAAAAGGTAGCAGGCTGGTTAGGAGATGTTTTAGAATAAGCTTGAAGGTTTGGGAGGAATCCCCCAACTGTTTTTTGGACACAAAATACCTGGGGTAATATTTGTGCTAAAATTGGAAGCAGAACAGACATGGGAAGTTCCCTAGATAGACAGACGGCAGGAAAATCAAGTCCAGATGTTTTTCCTCCCTCTAGAGCAGAGGAAAAGTGAGCCCAACTACAGAAGAAACAAATCATGTCCTATTTCAGCGGCAAGTCTTTTCTACCATAGGAATGTTGCCATACTAACTTATTCCAAATATTGCACAAGTACCTTTAATCTTCAGTATAAAATCTTGAATCCAAAAAGCATTTACACCTGCCTAGATAAAAAGGAAAACAGCCTCTGGAAAACAGAAGGGAAAAAGGAAGATCACAGTAATGATTTTTCATCATTTGGTCTCTTTCAGAAAGCACATTGGGCAATAAAACCAAAGTTTGAAAGCATTTTTAATATCACCTGTATGTTAGGAATATTATTCTGCATTTAGTACAGAAAATTCCAAGTTGCTAGCTTTTAAGGAAACAAATTGTGCTTGTTAAGGATACTGTCCAAATACATAAGGGGGAGCATTAGACCCTTCATTGGTATTTCCACTGCCTCTTTAACTAAACAGCTAGAGCTACAGAGTTTAGATTATTAAGCAAAGATCATATATGCTTAGAAAAAAACCCTAACTTCTGAAAATAATCAGACTGCAGTGAAACTGTATGTTTCATCTAATTTTACTGTACTTGATCAGTGAGAAGATTGAAACTTTGTTTGAACCAATAGGGTGGGGGGTGGAAAGAGTTAAAAACTTAAAAAGTCAACTGAGCTAACCGAAGTATTTCTTTGATGCTAAATAGACATTTAGAAATTAAAAAGTTACAGAACATTACAATATTCCTTTCAGCTAGAACTCCTCCAGTAACAAGGTTAACAGCTCATTCTCATCTTCGACAATAATCTTCCAAAATAATATAAATTGTTTCCAAATGTATTTCCTTTTAGCTGTTTCAGGAAATATTCTACCTCCCACTCAACAAAGCAAGAGAAATATTGCTGTTTTCACTAATACTTGGAGAAAAACTGTGTATTAGCAAGACTGTATGTACTCTTTGGCATGCAGATATTAAATTCTATGTTAAGTCCATTGTATTTTTAATTCATCTGGAAATGACATTACACAAGAAATCACTTGGAACTGTAGGATAACTATTAAAAAAAGGATCATTAATCAGTAAAAATGCTGACAGTTAACAAAAACTCCAGAGTAGATCTACAATCCCACTGAGAGGAAGAAAGGAGTAGGTACCTCAGGCTCTTCCCACACTCACAAGTCTCAAGATAAAAGCATGAGATAGGAAAGGATGTTATTTATGTACGGGACAAATCAACAACCACAGAAATACAGAATTTTGTTTGTTGGTGTGGGGGTTTCTCTTTTTGTTTCTGTTTTTTTTAAAATAAGTTTTAAGTGATGGGAAAGGAAGGGCTTCCCTGCCCCATAATGCTAGTGATTCATTCCCTGGGATATACTACCAACCACAAATAGATTGCACCCAGCTTGGATTCAGCTGAAGTACAGTTGTTGAGACACAGCAAGTAATGCAAATACAACATGCACCCAGGACAATGGTAATATACAGGGTCTTCAAGTTATATTCTTGGTCAGAGTATACCAGCATTGTGAGCAAACTGTCCTTTTTGTTTCTCAGACACTGCTCCTCATTAAATTAGTCTTTCTGGACAGTGCAGGTGAAGGCTAGTATCTAACAACTGCCAACTACCCTAGTTGGTCACTGCCTCAGCTACAGATCACTTGAGTTCACAGAAGCCACAAGGTGCTGTGGTGGTGTGCTCCCCCCCTTGTGGCCGTGGTGATAGATGTGTCTGGTCTGTGTCTGGTCGTGAAGNNGAGGGAGACAGATAACAATACAATAGCCAAGGGCTATTGTGGAATGTGCCCACCTAAGCACAGTGGCCAGTATGCAAAAATGACTAAGAGCCAATTATCTTACCCCCATAAATAGTGAGCAGTCCA
>BOSO01025596.1:15000-30110 GCA_018403395.1 Gorsachius goisagi | reverse complement strand
TTGCCTCAGTCTTCACCAGCAACCTCTCTTCCCACACCTTCTGAGTGGATGGACTGCAGGACAGGGACTGGGGGAGCAAGGTCCCTCCCCCTGTTAAGAGAAGATCAGATTCAAGACCACCTGAGGAACCTGAACATAAATTAATCTATGGAGGTGCATGCCAGAGTCCTGAGGGAATGGCTGAGTTGCCAGGCCATTCTCCATGACATTTGAAAAGTCATGGCAGTCAGGTGAAGTCCCTGGTGACTGGAAAAAGGGAAACATTGCACCCATTTTTAAAAAGGGTAGAAAGGAAGACCCTGGGAACTACTGACCTGTCAGCCTCACCTCTGTGCCTGGGAAGATCATGGAACAGATCCTCCTAGAAGCTATGCTAAGTCAGATGGAGGACAGGGAGGTCATTTGAGACAGGCAGCGTGGCTTCACCAGGGGGAAGGCCTGCCTGACCAACCTAGTGGGCTTTCTACAATGGAGTGACTGCATCAGTGGACAAGGGAAGAGCCATGGATGTCATCTATCTAGACTTCTGTGAGGCCTTTAACACAGTCCCCCACAATATCCTTCTTTCTAAACTGGGGAGAGATTAATTTGATGGATGGACTGTTCAGTGGATGAGGAACTGGTTGGATGGTTGCACTGAGACGGTAGTGGTCAACAGCTCAGTGTCCAAGTGGAGATCGGTGTCAGGTGGTGACCCTCAAGGGTCTGTACTGGGACCAGTACTGTTTGGTGTCTTCATCAGTGACACAGACAGTGGGACCAAGTGCACCCTCAGCAAGCTGGCAGAGGCCACCAAGCCGAGTGGTGCAGTTGACACACCTGTGGGATGGAAGGTCATCCAGAGGGACCTGGACAAGCTCAAGAAGTGGGCCTGTGTGAACCTCATGAGGTTCAGCAACGCCAAGTGCAAGGTCCTGCACCTGGGTTGGGGCAACCCCCAGTATCAATACAGGCTGGGGGATGAAGGAGGGATAGAGAGCAGCCCTAGGGAGAAGGACTTGGGGGTACTGGTGGATGAGAAGCTGGACATGACCCAGCAATGTGTGCTCGCAGCCCAGAAAGCCAACCACCTCCTGGGCTGCCTCAAAAGCAGCATAATCAGCAGGTGGAGGGAGGGGATTCTGCCCCTCGGCTCCGCTCTAGTGAAACCCCACCTGCAGTCCTGCATCCAGCTTGGGGGCCCTCAGCACAAGAAGGACATGGAACGGTTCCAGAGAAGGGACACAAAAATGATCCAAGGGCTGGAGCACCTCTCTACAAGGACAGGCTGAGAGAGTTGGGGTTGTTCAGCCTGAAGAAGAGAAGGGTCCTGGGAAGACCTGATTGCGGCCTTTCAGTACTTGAAGGAGCTTATAAGAAAGGTGGGGACAGGCTTTTTAGCAGGGCCTGTAGTGATAAGACAAGGGATACTGGTTTTAAACTAAAAGAGGGTAGATTCATACTAGATAGAAGGAAGAAATTCTTTGCGATGAGGGTGGTGAAACACTGGCACAAGTTGCTCAGAGAGGTGGCAGATGCCCCATCCCTGGAAACATTCAAGGCCAGGTTAGACGGGGCTCTGAGCAACCTGATCTGGTTAGCAGTGTCCCTGCTCACTGCAGGGGGGTTGGACTAGATGACCTCTAAAGGTCCCTTCCAACGCAAAACATTCTGATTCTATGAAACGAAGGCTATATCATTATTGAAAACACTAGTTCTACATGACTCAAAGCACAGGTAATTTATTTTGTCCTACTTAAGGTCCAGGATAATGGCTGTCATGTGTAAGTAGGTTTGACCTACACATACCTTTATTTTATTCTGTTAAATATTTAAACCCAAGGACAATGTAACTGGAACCAATAACAACAGACCTACCTCAGAACAAGAGTAGTGTTAGGGAAAAGCTTAAGCAGATTGACAATTGAAAAAACATACTATTATACAGTTGATTTTAATAAAAACACTGAAGGTGTGCTAAGCATAGAAAGCAACTCTTAAAGATTTCTAAATTCTTAACAATAATAACTGCCCCATTCCTTGTTTTAAGTTTATACAGCACACTGTATGGATCAGTAGCACCACTCCTCCTTGCCACTGAGATCTAGACCAGCTATCAAGTAACTAGTTGAATGACAAAAGGACCCTAAATCCTGCCAGCTACTGAGTATTTGTTTTGGAAAACAGTTGAAGCATACTACCCAGGGTAAGACACCTTGAGTTTTCCTTTGAGAAGGGATTTGCATTTTTAGCTATTAAATGTGTCTGGGGCTTAATTTAGGGTTTGTATTTTTAGCCTCACAGTAGCATTTAAATGTGTAGCTGAATTCATGATGAGAACGCAACTTTTAAAACAAGCATGATGATCTCCAAGCTTAGTATGGTTTCACCTAATCTATCTGTACAAGATACTATTTATTCCTGCAGGCATTTGCGTCTTAAAAATGGGGCACTAGTGCTCACCTCACTAATAAATCATATAAACAGTACTCGGCCAGGACTCAGCTGTCTTGTTTCTTGTCTGTAGCATAGTAAAAGTAGTAAGCAAAGTATTCTGACTATTTCAGTTCAATACAAGCATATTTATACATCTACACTATCTAGAAAACTACCTAAATCGGTAACTATTTTTTCTGACCATGTAAACCAGCACAGGAATTCAGAGTCCATTCCACCACTTTAAGTATACGTTGAGTGTATGTTCCCTTAAAGACAGCTTATAATATTCTAATGCAGAGCTTTCATAGGCTGAAGACAGAGTTTGCAAAGACAGTTACCTAAAATGAAATACGGGTATGTTATAGGATGCTAATCTTGGGACCTTACAAAAAGTAATTCTTCAATTCTAATATGCTGCAACTGCACTGCAGACAAACACATTTATCCAACTTCATCAAGGAACACCAGCACTCCTTATCAGTGGGTTAGGGTGTTATACTTACTAGCAGTTGAGTAAGATCTGCATGTGCAACTTCTAATCTGCGTTGGCAGTCTGGAATCATCATTCGTGACTCTTGTAAGATCTCAATCTGTGAAAATTAGAAGCCAATGAAATGAGAATGTATTCCAGATAGGAACATTATTGTTTAAGGTAAGTCTTTACTCTAAAAAATCAGCAGTCCAGTCATGATCTAGGAACTTCAGAACACTTGTACCTATTTTCTGAGTAGGCTTTGTTATTAAGAGACACTCACTTAGCATAATTGCTTAAAACTCTGTTAATTTGCGGGACGCTTCCATTTACTTTGTGCTTAATTAAAAATAAAGTATCAAGTGCAAAAGAGTATTTAGAATAATTTTTTCCTTAGAAAAAATTACTGACTGGTAAGCTTTCCATACAGCGTTTGTTAAAAAGACTATTTAAAACAAACTTTCTCCTGCTGTTGTGAAGCAGCTTCAATCCAAAATGGGATCAGCTGGTTATATAAATATCTCCTGCATCTTTTGGGTAATAAAGAAAAACTGTTCAGATAATACCACATAGAGATAATTACTGCATGAAAAAAGTTATTGAGTTATTGATCACATTGTGTGCACACCGCAGGAGGCTCTGACTGAAATACAAAGGTAAAGACAAATGAAAAGCAAAGACCAGCAGGCTCATATTTTTGATGCTTATCATGCATAAAAAGTTATTACTTATCCTTGTGCTTCATTTTAGGAGAAAGATTATTCTCACCATGCACTTTGAACAAAATTACTAAACTGGCACCCCACTGAATCTGAATGTCCTGCCTCCTCCTGCAGAAAACAACTTCAGATTTAAACAAGGGAACATTTATTTCATGGAACATTTCTGGATCTGAAACCCAACCACTGAGAAGAAAAGGTGTGGAGTTGTTCACTAATGTTAAATCTATTTAGAAATGAAAATCCGTTAGGTATTTAAATATGAAACCTCTTCTGCTTTCAGGGTAACCTGCAACAGAAGGCGTTCCTTTTAAATGGCTTACTTAATTCTGTCACTCCTGTGTTGTATTCTCCTTTCAGTATTAATGCTGCTGTACCAAAGGGTCATCATAAAAGGGAAGATAAAACTATAGCTGAGAATGTATTTATGCATACAGGAAGGCCTCATATAGTAAGACATTATCACCATGTTTTTAAGTATCATATATTTAACTTTAGTTCACGTAATTTTTGAGAGGAAGGTTTTTAAAACTTTGTTTCTAATTCTTTCAGAGAATCTAGAGCAAAACCTGTTGTAATGAAGCAAAGATGGGTGACAAATATTTAAAAAATAAGTTTATCACTTTTCTTGTAAGCATTCAGTGTCGGACTGTATTAAAAGTAAGACTAGGAACTCTGCCTATTACACTTTCAGCAGTGAATGAATAAAGATTTGTAACTTCCATAGAATGAGGTGTGCCATAAACTGCATGAGATGATGCCTTCTGCTTCACATAGTAGAAATTTGTTCTATAGAGAATACGTACAGGAGCGAGAATATCCAATAATTACTTCCTTGGGCCAGTATCGCTAAATAGTTCTGTATGGTAAAGCTGGTAGATGATATGAAAAGTAGTAACTTAGTTGACATGTGCTGCTCAATAAGCGATCTGAGAAGACAAGTAAATCTGGAATCTGTAAGCTCTAGTCCTGGCTGCTGTAAGAAAAGAACAAACCTACCCCCGTCACCCTCCAGAACAAAATTTGACTGACATCCAAAGGGGTACCTGAGTTTTATTTACATTTGCTGGCAGTTATGCAATAATAAATAAAAAACCCATAATGAATCCTGGAACTATATTCAGTAGGTGCCAACAGTTGGAGATTGGAGCAGGAATTTTGTGGAACAAATATTGTTAATTTATTACCAACCTACCTATGCAAACTTTGATAACTTCTGGATAAACCCCATTTTGTTCAAGTAATGCTGATAATCCCAGACAGACCATTTACCATTACAAGTGTGTATCACAAAGTAAAGACAAAAGCTCAAATAATTAGATAAGCTTTAGGACTGGAATTTTTAATGTGTTTGCTCTCCAAATTGTATCAGATTTTCTGACTGAACTCTAAGGAGTTTGAATTATAAGCAGGCCACAGAGGAAGTTATTGTATGCAACTGATCTAACTTTGCAAAGCACCATAAATATCTGCAAGGTTTCTGTGAACTACAGTGCCAAACAGAAGTATTAAAAAACTGGAATAACTGAAGTGCATCTAAATACAGTGTTAAGACAAAAGTAGTAAAGCACAAAAATATGTACAGCGAGAAGCAAATTTACTTTGTCATCAGTAAGTGCACATAGGACCAAAAGAGCTGTTGCGGCTACAGTGAGGACGGCATCTCCTTTCCTTTAAGTGTACTGAAAAAGCCAGTTAAACAAATCTCTTCAAGCAGCCACACTTCTAGTCAGTTGTCTTTCAGGATTGAAGGTATTTCTACTAAGGGAGCAGAGGTCTGGCATCTTTCAAAAGAAAGCAGGTTTCTCAGATGCCATGGAGCTCTCTAACTGTTGGGGTAAAGCATATTTACTGGGTGCGTAAAGCGTATTTACTAAATGCGATGTAGAATTTTTGTAAATTGGATCAGATGTCAAAGAACAGGTGTGCATAACGCACTATCAATAGCCTTCAATCTGTTTCCCATAAATTCTGGATTGCAGTGACAGATAAAGCAGAATAGATGCAGAGACACAGATCCACCTACCAGTTGCTTAAGTGGAAGGGCACCGTAACTAAAATCAGACAATTACTTTACACATTCAAAATAAGCACAAAGGCCAAACACTGTATGAGAAACAGCTGAGGAGGTAATGCCCAAGGCTTTAAACATAAGCAACTTTGATTTTGAGCAGGTCCCCTAATGAAAGTTCAAAGCTGCTATTTCAACTGTAGGCAGATCAGAGCTGCTCATGAGACAGATCCTCTGCTTTTTGGTCACCCAAGCACTTACACTGAAACAAATTTTTGATAATTTAAGAATACAAGTAAGTAATACTGCTTATGAGTGTCAAAACCAGGTATTCTGCAATAGGAAGCAATTTTGTTCAGCCTGGCATGTATAATGGGGCAACAGTTTTATCAGTTTTAGAAAGATGGAAGCAGAGATTGTCTGGGGTTTTTATTCATCTGACTCACATCTAACCAGGAGATTTAGAGATACACAGATCCACAAATAATTTGAAAACAACTAGAAAACCGCCATAGTGCTCTGTCTCTCCTCGATCTTAGAAGGACAGCCTAATAAACTACTGGGTCACAGGGTATAGCGACAATACTGTTTTATATGACAGGAGTGGTGTTTTAAACATAAAAGTCTAAAAACCAAAGAATTGTGAATGAGTCATATATGTATGAATTATATACACATAAATATATATTCAAGCTTTTAAATACTGCCTCATAATCACTGCCTTTTGACTGTTGTACAGATAATCGTAACAGCATGGCTCTACTCAAGGATGGTACAGAAGAAAAGAAAAATCATGCAAATAATTCAGTTTGCTAAGAAAAGTGCTACTTGTTTGAACTACTTTTCATCAGAAACTTTGTAAAACACTTGGAATCCATTAACTGGTTACAGCCATAGCTGATGGAAGGACAAAGAAAAAAAGTATCATAAACACCAACGGTTCCAAAATTAATAATCCTGTGAAGGAAAAGGCTGTAGCACAAAGTAAAGAGTCATGCTAAGGCTACTGGGTTGGGTAATCAGCATATTTGTAACTTAAACCCACAGCACGGTACTACTTCTCGGCTCTCTGCTAGTCAGGGAACACGAAGGCATAATGTGCTGGGCCAGGATGGTGGCACAGGGACGCAGGGAGTGGGACAGCACAGGTGATGTGGGAGAAAGCTGGGCATAGGGAAGACAGAAACTCAGAGGAGATACAGCATTAAGGTGAATACAGAGGGGAAAAAAACCCAAACACACACAAAAGCTGTCGGAAACCAAGTTTTATTAGTTCTACTTCCTTTGAAGCAACTTGTTTTCACATAGCAGGCCCAAAAGAAGCTTGAGCTATCCACAAATACAGGGTACAAAGCACGTACTGCAGTCCGTTGGAGGTAAGTTATCAAACACATTGATCAAAACACTTCCAAAGGACCATGAAGAAAAGCTTGCAGTAAAGAACCGGACAGCATTGTTTTGTTTCTATAGTGCTCAGGCATTTCAGAACTGAAATGGCCATGTATCGGCCACAAACCATCTACCAATTTGTAGCAAGAAAGCTGGAGGAAGAGAAAACCCTCTAGGTCTAATGCCTCAGTATTTCAAACGAGCTTTCTTTGCAGCCCCTCTCCAGTGGGGGCCAATCCTGTTTCTTCTGAAGCAGTTCACTTTAGGACATAAAAGGCAGAAAAATTCCTTTGGTCCTTTTGGAAAACAGTCACTGGCTGTCTTCCACTAATGTACAACTGTCAGCATTGGGGGGTGGAAGGAGAACACCACATGACTTGAAGTTAAAAAATTGAGATCTTTTCAGAGGACAGAAGCAAAGCTCCATGTCCTCCACTGAAAAAGTTTCTAATTAAATACACCGTATCATAAGTTACAAGTTATTGCTCCTTTAAAATTAACTTGGAAGATTGATAATCGAATTACCCATTACAGAAAGTTGTCATTTAATCAGCAGGCAGCACATTTACTTCGAGCAACTCAAAACTCTACCTGAACAGATCCATGTTGATGCAAGTATAAACCTCACCCTGAAAACAGGTGAGAGGTGGTAAACAGCTGCATTAAGAGGTTTCTTTGGGACTGGCATAAAGAAAACACTGACAAAAGAAAGACTTGCCTTCACAGCAAGAATGGCTCAACCTTGTTAGAACAAATAGCCAAATTTTCTCTCCGCTCCCCCAACTGTTTGTGAAGGAGGTTAAGCCTGGGGGAGAGATTGAGAGGGTGACGGTGGGCGGGGTTCTGTTGGGTTTTTTTGGTTGGTTGTTAAGATACAGATCCTGAATCCATGCTTAATGTAATACATGCTTTGCTAGAAGGTAGCAAGCTGGTTAGGAGAGGTTTTAGAATAAACTTGAAGATTTGAGGCACCCCTCATCTGTTTTGTGGAGACGTAATACCTGGGGAAATATTGGTGCTAAAATTGGAAGCAGAACAGACATGGCAAGTTCCCTAAATAGAGAGAAGGCAGAAAAGTCAAGTCCAGATTTTTGTCCTCCCTGTAGAGGACAGGAAAAGTGAGCCCAACCAAAGAAGAAACAAATCACGTCCCATCTTGGTGGCAGGTCTCTCCTACCATAAGAATGTTGCCATACAAACTTCTTCAAAATACTGCACGAGTGCCTTTAATCTTCAGCATAAAGTCTGGAATCCAAAAGGTATTTACACCTGCCCAGATAAAAAGGAAAACAGCCTTTGGGAAACAGAAGGGAAAAAGGAAGATCACAGTAATGATTTTTTTGTTATTTAGTCTCTTTCAAAAAGCACATTAGGCAATAAAACCAGAGTTTGAAAGCATTTTTAATACCAGTTGTATGTTAGGAACATTACTGTGTTCTTAGTACAGAGAATTCCAAGGTGCTAGCTTTTAAGGAAACAAACTGTGCCTGTTAAGGATACTGTCGAAATACATAATGGGGAGCATGAGGACTCTTCACTAGCACTTCCACTGCCTCCTTACCTAAGCAGCTAGAGTTCAGATTTTTAAGCAAAGCTCATCTATTCTTAGGTAAAAAGAAAACAACCCCCCCAAAAACCTTATGAAAATAATCAGACCGAAGTAAAACTGTATGTTTTATCTAATCTTACTGTACTTGACTGGTGAGAAGAATGAAACTTTGTTTGAACCGATAGGGTAGGTGGTAGAAAGAGCTAAAAATGTAAAAAGCCAACTGAGCTAACTGAGGCTAAATAGACATGTAAAAATTAGAACATTACAGAACATTACAATGTTCCTTTCAGCAAGAACTCCTCCAGTAACAAGACTAGCAGCAAATTCTCATCTTCCACAATAATTTTACAAAACAATATACACTGTTTCCAAATGCTTTTATTTTTAGTTGTTTCAGGAGATACTCTACCTTTCACTCAACAAAGCAAGAGAAATACTGCTGTTTTCATCGATATTTGTAAAAACCTGTGTATTAGCAAGATGTACTTTATGCCCTCTTATGTACTTTTTGGCATGCAGATACTAAATTCTATGTTAAGTCCACTGGATTTTTAATTCAGCTGGAAATTACATTGCACGAGAAGTAATTTGGAACTGTAGGACACCTATTTTTAAAAAAATGAAAATGCATCATTAAAAAATGAAAATGTATCATTTATCAGTAAAAATGATGACTGTTAACAAAAAGTCCAGAGTATATCTACAATCCCACTGAGAGGAAACACATAGAAGATAACCTCAGGCTTTTCCCACACTCACAAGACTCAAGATAAAAGGATGGGAAAGGAGGTTTATTGATGTACAAGACACATCACCAGCCACAGAAATAGAGCAAATTACTGGTTCCTATCATTAGTCTGCACTCATGAGTGATTACAGTGTGAAAAGTTTCTATTACAGATAGAAGTATTATGAAGCTCCGTGTAAAGTCTTCATATATTGAGAACCATTACAACTGTGTAGAAACTAAGGCTTCATTGCAAAAAAATCCACATGGAGGTACAATTGCACTGCTTGCTGCTACTGGTCAGGGTTCTCTGTGACCCTCTACAGAATCAATATACAGAATTTACACCTGGTGGAATACATTAAAAGCCTTTTAATATTTTTTCCTAAATTCTACAAACCTGGTAAATTTTATATGCAATAGTTTTGGTTTTAACACTATTGTTTTCAATCTAGTATTTATTAAAGTACTTAATAACCCTTTTTCCTACAAGTGTCATGGTTGAAGATAGTATGATTTTCAGATGTAAAAACATACAAAAATTTTTCTTTCACAATCTTTTTTTTTTTTTCCAAAAACTGCTCTTCATTTATTATGGTTTTTTTCTGCCAATTTGGCTCAAATGAATTGTTACAACTTTCCCCCAAATTCTAAACTTCTCATCTACCTTTTGAAGACAAAAACCAGATGATAGCAGAGTGGTGGGTTTGTTTCTTTGTTTTAATAAGCTGTAAGCAATGGAAAAGGAAGGACTTCTTCCCCCATAATGCTAGAGATCCTTTCCCTGTGATACACAGCCTACCACAAGTAGTCTTCACCCAGCCCAGATTCAGCTGAAGTGTATATAAGCCGAGACACAGCAAGTAGCACAAACCCAATGTGCACCCGGGACAACAGGGATACATGGGCGGAAAGCAGGGTGGAAATACAGGTAGAAAGCAGGTGGGGATCCCCCAGGGCATAATACTCAGTGAGTGAAAGCTCTGGCTTTACTGAAAGCATAGCGTGACCACAGTGGGGGCCCTGGGACACTGATGCTAAGCAAAACAGGAACCTGACACAGCAGAGCCCTGCTTGGGGTGAAGCTCAAAGGACAGCATTGCAGGGGTGGGTAATAAAATTTGTGCTGATTAACATACCATACATATGCACTGGCCTGTTTTGCTCATTAGTGAACTGCAGGTGCTGCTGTCTGAACTCCAAGATCCACTGTCACACTGGTGTGAAGTTGGGGGCAGATGAGGGGAGAATTGGACTACCCTGGGTTACTGTGACAAAGTCTTTTGACATCGAACAACGGGGTCTAGAAGTTATAATCTTGGTCAGCATATACCAGGAGTGTGAGAAAACAGTCCTTTTTGTTTCTCTGATACTGAATCTTCTCCTCATGAAGTAAGTCTTTCTGGACAGTGCAGGTTAATGCTGGTATCTAACATCTGCCAACTACCCTACTTGGTGGCTGGCTCAGCCAGAGATGACTTGAATTCACAGGAACCACAAGCTGCTCCACTGTATAAAGAATTACGATAAAAATACTGAGTCAAACCCTAACTCTTGTTCTGCAAAGGGACTGATCCCTTCTCACAGACCAGACACACCCTGAAGTCTACAGATGCTGTAGGAATGGCATTACTCATTTTAAAGAAAAATTTTCTGTAGTCACTTTGGTACTGTTAAACCGTACGTTCTACTGCAGAGTTGTAACTAGAAAACTAAATGAGGATAGTAGTACATTAAGGGGTAAGTAATGCTTTTAAGCATCCCTCCCTCCACTCTGGATTGATTTGTATTTACATATCTGATTTAACTGATAAAATAATAGTTAAAATTATTCTCCTAGTCTCAAGTGATTGAACTCATTTCCATCCCACAAATGTTACTTTTCATTACTGAAATAAAGACTAGAACCATAATTTTAAATAAATACAATCATTCAGATTAGGAATTATTAACTAAAAGGAATTCTTAAAATGTGTAACTACAGATAGTTTTCCTGAAGAACGCCTCAAAGTATTAACTCTATCCAAAATACGGTTCTGAGTAAACTCTCCTGGTATTATATAATTTTCTTTAGAGTAACAGATTTGATCCTATGAAAAATGTGCACATTCTTTTCGAGCCTCCAATATTAACAACTTCCAGAATGCAAAGTGCACTAAAGGAACAAGAAGTGAAGATGCCACTGGAGAACTGATTGCTTTCAAAGCAGATCAGGCAATTTCTGAAGGAATCAAGACTCTCTGTGAAAGGTTTTGTCATTGGTCTCTGAGAGTACCTTCAAGAGGTGTGTAACATTTCATTTCACAGCAGAAGTTCACAGTCTCCGCTGGTTTTGACTTTGACGATATCTTGCAGGTCACTGTGGAAATACCACAGTGCAGTCAAATAACCTGATGAATGGGGGACACTAAAAGTGGGAATTGCATTCATTAGTTCTTGTTAGCACCAGCGGACCTTCAGAAAGACTACTATTTTGTAGGATCTTGGAGCTGCAGTCCATGGTGACGCAGAAGACAGCTCACTTCTATAAATACAATTCTTTATTTGTATACAAATTCTTTATTTGCATTTCTTTCCCATGGCATAATGAAAGCAAGGCAGGACATACAAACTGAAATCTGAATTTACATTAACAAGTTGGTTTAGCTTGTTCTAAAAGGGCTTTCTCCTATCTTGTTTTAATTTTTATAATTGAGGTTTATTTAACTTAGTCTTCTATTGTTTCAAAATGAAGATGGGAGAACAGTTGGTTAAGTTTTATAACACAAGGCCACCAGGCTATTGAAACAAGTGAAAATAATTTTAATTTATGGTTTCAGTTTCTCTGAAGATTCAAGAGAAAACATCTGGGAAATGCTTGGGAAGAAAAACATGGTTAAAAAATAACATAATTAATTGAAATAATATAAAGGCCACAGTTAAACACATGCCACACTTCTGTAAAGAAGAAACACATCTCCCAAACCCAAGCCTTCTCTCAGCAAGAAGTAAACTTGGTACTCCCTCTCCTTCCAAAAGGGCAGGTACCAACTGTCTGCAACCACTGTCCTTTTGGGGAACCTTCCAAGAAAAATCTAATCATATTGTAATAGTGACACTAAACCATACTCTTGAGCAGATGAAACTACGGCATGCACCTTGCTAGTCAGTGACTTCACTACAAACTCCACCAGTGGCTAGGAGAAGCTGTGTAGCCATTGCTCGCTCTTTTTCAGGTCTGTGATTTTACCAGAGGGATACCAGTATACACAAGAATGGAAATGTTTCACTTTCATAGTAACTATCAAGTGTTTTCACTTCACTGTAACATTTGCACTTCCCAGCGAGCACTTAGTTTACCTAAATGCATTCAGACCATACGCATTGTTAGTGAGTGATAGCCATCCTGACACCAAGTGCTTCATAATACAGACACAGTCTCCTCATAATTTAACAGTTCTGGAGTAAAGGAAGTTTATACAAATGCTTACTATGACTTTTATAATGGACAGGATTTTAGTCTAGTAGTTATAACAGGAGTCTAGAAAAAGGTACAGGAGATTATTTTCTTTAAGAATGACTATGACTAAATGAAAGCAAAGAAGGATTTTATAAAACAAGTTTCAGGATAGTTTACCTGCTTCTTAATTCCATAATCATCACATGCTTCAGCCTTCATTTTTTCAATCTTTTCTTCTTGCTGTTTTGCTTCTTTTTCATACATAACTTTTTCTTTTGCCAATCTGCAATTAAACCAAGTGACTGTGTTAATCTTGTTCTATTACAGTAAGAAGTTATACCATTGACAATAAAAACACTGCAAAAGCTGCAGCACTAGAAGATAATACATAGTTTTATATATTAAAAAAAAGTCTTAACCACTGAAAAAAACCTGCATCTAGGAAATGCTGAATTTAGCTATAAGGCATAATGATTCTCATAAGAATAATTTAAACCAAAAATACTTATCCGTATAGAATATCCTAAACCCCCTATATATCGGTACTTAATTTCAAATACATAATAGAAACAGATAAGCTGCCTTGTAGATCTGGATAACTGCTAATAAAGACATGGTAGAGAGAAGAAAGCTAGCTATCTCAAAAAAGTCCTCACATCATAGATATCCAAAACAAACAATATTAAGATGTCTGTGAAGACATTGTTATCATCAGCTTTCAGATCAGCATTTGCCAGACTTTCTCAACATCATCCAGGCTGACTGTTTTGCAAGTGACACATGTTGGCTGTAATAGTCATGTGGCCTTCCCTCTTTCCTATTCACCACTAAATGCCAACATTGCACCTGCATTATTAGATGAATAATGACAGGCATCCTCCTTAGTTGTAACTCTGAAAAGAGTTGTCGTATGTAAATGAAAAGAAACGGCACCTTCACATTCACAAACTGTGAACCCAGAATGTTTTTTCCCTGATTGCTACATTTCACGCCATTATTAAATGCATTATTTCCCATACTACCTTTCATACAAAATAATGAAAAGTAAAATTCCCAAATTACACAGTAGTCTCATAGTTTTGTGTTCCTTAGAGTATTTTCTCTGTTTACGTTCATGCTGGTTTGGGGGCTACAGACAAAAGTAACAGTTCCATAATTTACGTTATAGCAATTTTCTTTATGGCCTATCTTTCAAAGGGAAGACTCCATCTTTTAATCCTAATAATGGACCCATACTTGGGAGAGGATGCTTTTTGATAACAAGCGTAGAGTCAAGAATAATTTAAAAAATTTTGAAGTTCAGAAAGGAATATTAAGGTAGTCTAGTCTGATGTCCTACAGTAATTTTTACATTGCAAGTCCATTATCAAACTTCTATTGTTGTTACTGCAGTTTTGCTGTTGCATCTCCCAATTTGTTACATATGTTCATTAGGTACATGTTGGATTACACAATACTAGATCTGAACCAAAACATCCTTCAGGATCTGGAGAATGATGAAGTAATTTCTGATCAGCTAATTGAGGACCAAAACAAACATAAAGATGCTACTGCAAACCTGAGAGCATGCCAAAGAAAATCCTTCCCCAAACAAGAATAAACATCACATCAGCCTATATAAGATTGTTTAAGGAGAACTTAACAGCCAAAATAACATAATCAGATCCAAGAAGTAAAGAATATATTATACAAATGAAAAGAGAATAAATAAAGGTCTAGTAGAGAGCTTCATGGTCATGTTAGCGCATCAGAGCAAATTAATTCCTCATTTGTCACAGTTAAGTGCCCTATTAGAAGGGCTGCTGAGGAGGGACAGAATGGTTCTGGGGTGACAAGAACCTTTTGTGAACTGAAGCTGCCACAAAAGCACCACTGCAGTAATATCTTGAGAAAAATTAGACGGAGAATGTACTGATATTACAACAGCAGGAACTCTCCCTGCTTTCGTTAGACATTGTATCATCAAAAAATAGCTTTAAGCTGTGGCTCCACAACAGTTGGTCTAAGCTGGGCTGTGGCAACATGCACCTGAACTTGTTTCAACCTCCGTGGAGTCACACCATCAGAGGGGGCCTTCAGCCTTATGAAGACCATAGTTTAGGTATCATCTAGGCCAGTTTCTACAAGTCAGCCAAGTACTAGCTTTGAGAAGTAGTACTGAGGAAAGACAGCAGCCTAATTACTAATAATAAAGACACTAAATCAGTGCCTGTAATTCCAGCTACTGGAACTAGCTCCAGTATTAGCATCAGCAAATATTGATTTAATAGAGGACGAGTTAATTGTTTGATCAAGGTTGCTTGATTTAATTCGAGATGGTATTATTTGCTTTGCTATTTTTAGGTTCCAAAAAAGTTAATTTTAATCAAGCTGTAAGATAGAT
>BOSO01025596.1:0-10000 GCA_018403395.1 Gorsachius goisagi | reverse complement strand
CTTTCTTGCACCCAAAGTTAAGAAAATATTATTTGCCAGGCTTAAAGATATTCTTATGATCAAACCAAGATGTCACAGCCCAAAGAAACAAGGGCTTCATTTTTTGCTGTATGCCTAATATCCACAAGTTCCTGAACATGCCAAGAGTCTTCCTCAAAATTACATTTTCAAACCACTGCCCTTAGTTTTATAACATAAAATGTACCTGTAAGGCTCATCTGTTCTGAAAGCAATAAGTACTTTCTCATACCACCTACAAAATGCGGAAAAGTCTTTGAGAAGCTGATAGAGAAACCTTCTCAAGTCTAGTTTTGCTCAAGAAGTCTACAAAAGATCCAAACACTCAAGAGTCATTGTGGGTCTGTTCTTTTAATTTTCTACATGCATTCAGTATGGCATTTGGTCATAAAGTTTTTATCCCTAGACTTCAGTCTTTATCCTAAAATTTCAAGATAAGGCCTCAAATTTTAAGACAATGTGGTTTTTTTTAAATTAATTGCTGTAAAAAGTAATTTAAAAGTTCAAACAAAGAGACAGCCACAATCTAAATTAATGGGATAATATATTTTGCAATTGGGTCAGATATTAAAAAATGCAAAATCTGTAGGAAGTTTCAGTTTTTAATACATTTTGTTACAGTTTCCACATCTCATTCTGCTTTCTAGCAGGTGTTACAGTTCTGTGAACTATCAGGAAGTATGTGAGAGATTTTGATTAGAGGCACTTGGGGCATAATTAAGGTACCAACTAGTGACTGCAATTTTCCTTTTGTTGTCCCCCTTTTAAAAGAAATCTATTGACCAAAAATTCTTCAGTACTTCCTCTCCTCAGACATCCAAAGATAAAAACGTAAAAACTGACAAACAACTGTATACAACTAATATTAGCTTATTTTCATATTTCAAGACTCTGTTTATAATAGCTCTTTTCAGCCTTCAGAACTCCACACAGGTGAAGACTCCTACGTAACTGGTTTAAATCTACTGACAACAAGCTTGTTTTTTCATGGACCCTAAAGAAGCAGCCACAGAAACAGAGAAAAAATAACCCAAACAAAATAACAGTATTTTTCTACCTTCTGCCAGTCTTTCAAACAAAAAGAAGAAACATAAGATCCAATTATTCTGGACCTTCTCTCCAGTGCCAACCAGTAGTTAACTACTAGGGAGAGAGTATAAAGAAACAATCCAAGTCTAAAGCGACATTTCCTGTGGTATATCTGCCTCTAGAAATCAAGGAGTTTTTAACACTGTAGAACAAAACTGAACCATCAATGTTTAACAGACAACAGGTCAGCTTCTGGCTGTGGCTGCTGCCCTTTTAAAATCCTTTACACGTTTGACTTTCACATCACTTAACAATCAATTCCACAATTTGCGTGTTCTGTGTAAAAAACACAGCTTTATTACTTTAAAGCTGCAGACTAAACCCAGACGAGCTCAAAGGGCTTGAGAGAATCTTGAGCTAGAAGAAGGGGAAAAAAAAGCGCACTTCCTTAACTCCTTTTCCATACCATTATGACTTACTTCCTCATCTATTTTCTTCTACTCACTTTCTCTCCCCCACTTCAGCTCCCCAAGCTGAAGAGCAAAGTAACACCAGATGGTTTACGACAGTCAAAAAAGCTGACCACTGCTAACAGAGGCCTACTCCTCCCCACTGCCCCAGCATACATCTCTGCCAGCAGTAAGGCTCAAACAATCCATGAGCCAGTTTGGTTCACCAAAACAGCAAGAAATTAACACAGTAAGAAGAAAAAGAAAAAAACTGACAGTTTTTCTCCTGGGTTAAGCAAATTGAGCAAGCTCAGCAAAAGGTTTGACTAACATCAGAGACCAGAGAACCGGAGAAGGAAATGAGACCTCCAAATTTAGGATGACACTGATTTCTCAAGGGATTTCACTCTTAGTCTATTAAGGGTACAGAGATGCAAGTGGTTTAGACTGAACTTCTGGCTGCTGCCAAAAGAGCCCCAAATCCTCCTCTTTTCTCAATCCCCAAAGGCATGTGTGTTCCTACCCTAGTCCTTATACCTCAATGTCAGCATCATCTCCTGTAGTTGTATCATTAGCAATACCAAGCAGATCTACCTCTCTGATAATAGGGAACTGTATGCAGTTTATCTGAAGGTTGACAGATGAAAAAAGTATGCACAAGAGCTTTCCAAATGCATAATGAAATTAACATCTTCTATACTAGGCAGACAAAAATTCCACCTTCCTGAGCCACAGTCACAGGCTGGAACTACTACTGGATGCCTAGAATAAAAATGGTAAAATGGTACAAAGACAGAGCAAGCACACACTACTACTCCTGATACATTTCCCCCAAACTCCAGCAACTGCCAACAAATCAGGTTCTACATGAGCTAGAATGTGCTTAAGACACCAAATAAAGACTGCCCTCCAGACCGCTCTCCAGCATTAGAAAAATCAATGCAAGAAACAATTCCCTAGCTGGATTGAGCAAGCTCAGTGGAGCTCTGAGGAAGACAACAGGGGATTTCTCAGTTTTGCTATTGAGTAGCGTCACTATTGAAGGGACATGCATCTCTTCAAAACTAATGTTACTATTAACCACGGTATATGCTAATATGCCATGGATTCAGCCTAAGCACACAGAAAACCCAAAGCTGACAGCATGTATTGACTAGATAATGAAATATCTATGCTGACTTAGTTCAAACCTAAAAATCCATAATAGTGTGGCTGTACAGGCTACAGCTTTTTTTTTGTTATAATAAATTCCATGTATTAACACTATGCACAATTATAACACAAGTAATTCAACAACTGCAGTAACATTGGCACTGTACTAATCACTACCTGCAGAACTTAAAATACCAGGTTCCAAATCTGCACATTACTTATGCACTTTCTTGGGTTCACTAATGCTACATAAGTACACACACATTATAGACTGGGGCCTATGAGGAAAAGTCAAGGAAGGAAGATGAAGAAAGGAGGAAAGAAATATAGTATTTGACACAGTTATGAACTTCCATGTTTTCTTAGCCATGAGTGACTGCGTTCTGATTTGGACTGGATCTCAAGTTTATGCATTCATTTTCTTGATAGTGCCAAAATCATCATAAAATGTAAACTTCCTCTTTCAAGAGTAAAGAAGCAACCACACACAAGTATACACATCATTTTTAGCCTCTCCTGCATCTACAGCTTACAGAACTGAGTTACCATAACATTTCAGGTTAACTTTGCAAGCTTGGCTTTTGTCAGGGATTACTACTGTGCAGGGGTTTTTCTGAAGTAAAGAAAATTATTTCAAGTTAAAAATTACTTGGTTTTAACATTTTTATAGCGTCTCTGTTCCTACAGATTTCTCTGAATTTCCAGGGCTTCACATTCTGTCCTTGCCTCTCAACATAGTTATTTCCCAGCTCTCGCAATACATCACTACAGACTTTTTAAAATCCTTGCCATAGAAATAACTGAAGTTCCGCTTTTGGCCCACTGAGAAAATCTGCCTGGCTGCGGCATCCCTGAATGCCAGCAGGAGTGTGGAGGGGCCAGGGGAATGGGAGAATCCAATAGATGCAACCAAGATGAAAGATTCTAAGTTACAGACTACTCAAAAAGCAGAAGATACTGACTGGGGGTGAAGATTTTGCTGAGGTACCACAAGAAGCAATTTAGATGGTTGGGGGCAAAGAAGAGAAGGGCTACTCCATCAAGAGAGCTGAAAGAGCATTTCTGATGGGCTGAAGACAAGAATTCAAGAGAAAAGTTTATCAGCCCATCCTGAAGAGGTTCTGGAGTGACAAAAATTCTGGTGAAGAATGGCATGGAATGGAATGGGACAGAAGTTGAAAGTTGTAAACTCTAAGAAGCCTGAGAACTTCACTTCTAGAGAAGGAAGAACAAGAAATGGGGCTGCTGTTACAGCAACAGTTGGGGTTACCACAGACCTCCATTTAATTTTACCTTCTATAACTCAGTCATCATCTTCAGTCAAGACCCTTGTTTTGGCAGAAAGGCATAGAATCTACTTCCTCCTCTCCTTGCCCCCTCCACCCCTCACCCTCCCCAACTGGAGATAACCAATGGAAATGTTACAGTAATGAGCAAAATTAAATAGAACTACAGTCATATTATGTGTGTAGGCAATTCACAGTGCATCAGGAAAGAGACAATACAGTGTAAAGAAAATCTGATGGACCTTCTGATGCTGAATGAGATTTCCACCTACATGATACATATAATTTAGTAATACTTAACTCAAAGTGAAGACAGGATGGATTATGGTTGTCAGTGCAGTTGTAACTCATCTTCTGTATACAAAGCACTACCATAAATTCAGTAAAAACCTGATCCACATCCATTTAACTGTTTTATCCATGCAGGTGACTATGTGTGTCCATGCCATGAGTAAGAATGCCATGAAAAAATATGTACAATCAAAAACAAGATAATGGTACTACACGTATGCATAATGGCACCACACTAGGGTTGCCAAGCAGCTGTAACTCATGTATTTCCAAACTTTTGAGAGACTGCTTTAACAGTTTAAAGTTGCAAAGCCAGAGTTTTTCATATGTTCTTGCCCTTCCCCCCTTCGAAATCCTTCGTCCTTAATATAGCATCACTACTGACAGATATGGTGACAAACGTGGTGTGCGATAGTTTTGCCAACTAAAATTATTATATCAGTACATTACTATGGTCAGTATGGACACGCATGAGACAGTTTTGCCTCAGGGTGCAAAAGACAATTGCAAACACAAAACCAATGAGATGCCAGAATCATACCTTTCTCTAGAGGCTTTCATTTTTTTTTTAGAAGTAGTAATGGGATGGAGGAAGGAATGCAAGGGAGGCTATCTGTTAAAGATCTGACCGTTACTAATTTAAATTTGTGAGATACTTCTAAAAACGAACCAGTGTTTAGGTCTGCTCAAAATATAAAACAAATTAAATAAAAACAATTAAAAAAACCCCACCACACACCATGCAATTTTCACAGCAACCACTGTGCTCTTCTCACAGCTTTTTAATATGTCTGGGTACTGTTTGGTATACCCGAAGTTTAAAATAAAGCACACACTGAAAAACACAGGGAAATGGGAATCCCTTCAAACAAGTCATTTTGTTTCTGGAGACTAGTGTCAACTTGCAATTACCCTTCAACTAATTATGTGGGTCGGTGACTATGTATGCCACAGATGTTAACTCGGACAGCACTATGTAAATGCAGGTGTGCTCTTTTCTCAGCCAGTTCACATAAAGCAGTTTCTATGTAGGACGGAGACTAAATTATTAAGTCTAAAAGACCGAAGCAGCTTTCAAATGCAGGGCCAACTCGGACTTTCTGTATCCGATCCACAAGCCAGGAGCACTACAGAAGGTACTTAAGATGTATCTAAGTAGCTCTGGACCACAACTACATTTGGCTAGCACTGAACCCAAGTTAAAGACTCCAGAATTGAGCTGGTGACAACCCTAGACAACAGATGCACAATGCTCCTGCAGTCTGAGAAGGGCTATTTAATTTGGATAGAGTCAGATTGTATCCAACAGTGCTGCAATATATTCACCCTCCTGAATCCTGGAGCTCTTGGATGTGCAGTGTAAACACATTAAATCACTTTATCATGCTGACTCAGTATAGCTGAGCAGCTCTAGATCATTCCTCAATACCTGTTTAAGATACCCCAGTCCTTCCCATTAACTGAGCTAACAAGCAGTTGTTGCATATAGTCTTCTAATTATTATGAGAATAAAGAAAGGAGGCATGAGTTTCTTATCAATATATTGATGCTAAGAATCAGAGCTAGTGCCTATCGCTAAAGGGAAACAAGCAAGAAGGCGACCATAATACATATAGTGAACAGAAGATTGAGGAAATTTGTGATTTACACCAGAAACAGCAAATTTCTTGAGTAACCAAGAAAATTAACTAGTTTTGTGCTTGAATTAGCAATAGAGTTACCAGACATTCCTTTTGCTGTTGCATTCTCTGCAATACTTCATACTTCACTCACACAAAATATATTCAAGGCCAGGTTGGATGGGGCTCTGAGCAACCTGATCTAGTTAATGGTGTCCCTGCTCACTGCAGGGGGGTTGTACTAGATGACCTCTAGGGGTCCCTTCCAACCCGAAATCTTCTATGATTCTATGATATTCTGAACTCACCGGCAAATAATTAAATTTACAAGAATTGTTTACATTCATGTTTAAAAATAGACCAATAGTTTTGTGTAACTTGCAGAACTTCCTGTGCTTGGGGAGGGGATGATGGAAATCAGAGTGTAAATTGGTTGGCAATATGATGATGTTTTACAAAAAGAGAAAACAGTATCAACACCAGTGCAACAGGCAAAAGAACAATCTTAGGCAGATTCCATAGTTTTAGAAAGGTGGTTTTAAAAAAGAGCTGCTTCACAAAAATCAATACACTTTCCCCATAGGTTCATGATGTAAAATTCTATAATCAAGGCTTGTAGATTTGTAATTATGGTATGTCAGCCACATTTAAACAAGAGTGTTAAAAGATTGTTAAAGTTAAACTAACACAATTGCAATGTGAATTGTCTTAGTCTCATTCTAATCTACTGGTGTCACTTCCACTTAATCAGATGGAAACTATGCTATTTTCACATGACCCAACTTACTTTGTTTGCAGTAGTTTTTAAAATCATTGCCAATCTGAAATGAGAATAAGATATTTTTAAAAGTAGTTTTTTTTCTAACCAATTTCCTCACTATCCAGCAGGTTGTCCAAGTTTGGATTTACTAAGAGTAAGGCTGTTTTGAAATGATTAAGCCAGAAGCGTTGTTTATTGGGACACAAGCCACAAATACAGCAAACATTATTACTCATGCTCATCAAATCTACTTTTTTTGAATTACAAGCTAATGAAAGTACGTAACCACCAAGAGCCTGGCTATCAGATTTGTCAAAAAAAAAAAAAAAGGTTCTCCCCATTCCTAGTTTAAATTTCTTTCACTGATACATAGCAATGTAAGAAACACGAAGGCAAGTAAAGTACCCACAAGCTACAACATATAGTCTCTTGAGAGGGACACACAAAGAATTTATGGTATACAACTGGAAAAAATCGCAAAGCAGAACAGCTGCTTTGTTCTTAGTTTGAAAAAAGTGACGAGCTAGGTAACTAATGAGAGAAAAGAATGTGTTACAGAAGATGATTAAAAAAAAAAGACAAATGAAATGCCAAAAAAGTTCAATACATCCTAATGGTTCTTGACCCTTATCTTTTCTGATACACTCTTATAGCCTGAGCATTGAATGTGCTTGAAAAATAAGAATTACATGCTAAATTGAATGTACTTTTCTAAGCGGCAAACACAGAAAAAAATAAGGAAAATTATCGAAGAGTTAAGTCAGGCACTTTATGGCATATTCAATAAGGCTCTATGTGAGTCTTTTCACACACAAGGAATAAATACCTATATGGTTGTTCTAGTCTAAGAGGACAATATTAATGTTCCTAAGTTGACTCAAGTCACATGCATATGTCATTGTAGTGGACAGTACATAACTAGGCTTCTAGTTATGTGAAGGAAGGAAGGAATGGGACAGAGCCATACCTCTTCTATCTGTGTGCAACCCTCACAGAACTGGGAGCTGCTGCTGTATCATCTCTCTGCAGGCAGTGTAAGATAACATTCCTTTTCTCCCCTTTTTTTTTTAAATTTACTTTCACTTACAGTATGTCAGCTGCTACAGACTAAACATAGATGTGCATAGTGTTACTGCACAACAAACACAAGCTAAGTTTACTTGCTTATTCAGACAGCCATTCTCCAAAAGCAAATCTGAATCCTGTCAACTGCATTTCTATTGCTTACCCGAATGTTTTCATCCTTTTCTTTGTACTAGTCCTGAAATGCGTACAGTTGTGTGGTAAGCTGTTCCATGCAGGCCTCATCCTTCAAAATAACTTTTTTTAAGTCCTGCTTATTTTTCAGATCAGCTCCCTGAAATATACAGACAGGTGGGCACCTAAGCCCTTGTGTGGGACTGTTGTAGGATAGGGGAGAGAATTGGAAAAAAAAAAAAGTAAAACCTGTGGGTTGAGATAAAGAGCGTTTAATAGGACAGCAGAGGAAGATAATAATAATAATACAAAACAAGTGATGCACAATGCAATTCCTCACCACCTGCTGATCCATCCTTGCTGACACCTGCTCAGCCTGACTATGAGCAGCAACTGCTGTCCCCCAGCCAATCCCCCCCCAGCTTATACACTGAGCAAGACATCTTATGGTGTGTAATAGCGCTTTGGCCAGTTGGGTCAGCTCTCCTGTCTGTGCCCCCTCTCAGCTATTTCTGCATCTGGCAGAGCATGGGAAGCTGAAAAGACATTGTCTTAATGTAAACACTACTTAGCAGCACCTAAACCACCAGTGCGTTATCAGCATTCTTCTCACACTAAATCCAAAAAACAGCGCTATGCCAGCTACTAGGAAGAAAATTAACCCTACCCCAGCTGAAATCAGGACAAGGGCACAAAGGAGGAGACTGTAACACAGCCCCTCAGATTTAAATTAGCTTAAGCCATGATGGGCTGACACCAGGTCTTCTCCCGTCACATGTGGCAATTATTTCAACTCAGAGGAATGCCCACCTATACAGTACCCCCAAAATATGCTGGAACTCATTAAGCATTGTTTTTAAGAGGCCACAAGACTTGCATTAGGCTCACAAAATAGTTCCCAGGATAGTCAAGACTTTGCCTGGAGTTGTCTTGGCCAGCCTAGAGGTTTTTTTAGGCGTTTAAGTGTAAATGCTATTATGACTAGGTGACAATTACTGCCTTGTTTTAATTTTTGCTCAGCTTTGTACAATCATGTGATAGAACACTATTATATTGATTTTTGTTAGTAACAAAAATGAGCTATCTCTGACTTATAATTAAAAAAGCAGCATAAAAGATCAAATCTGATGAGAGCAGGAGCATGGGATGATAGCAGAGTCCTTGACAATACAGGCACAGGAAGATGCTGAAATACCCTTCTGCTATAAACAGCTCACCAATATTGGTCCAATATTGATCAAAGGAATGCAACCCTAAGAGATGGTCAAAACCAGTTTTAGGGTTACAAAAACTATTCAATACATGTAAACCACGGCATATGCAGTAAATTTAGACAAAATGTGGAGTGCAAAACAATGAAGAAAAACTAAGAGCTGGACTTTTATATGCACTTCTTTATGCAAACACTGAGAAGTACAAAACAAGTAACATCATACTCCTCTCAACAAAAGATTTGGGATGCTGATGACTTGCTTGAATTTGTCCCCTCCGACTACCAAACTGAGCCAGTGGCCTTAGGACCCAGAAGGCCAGTAAAAAGGGTGCTATCAGAAACAGAGTAGAAATATTAGGCACTTTGTGTGTGTGAATTTTGACTGTATATAATGTGAACTATGTTAGTATCCCCATAGTATCCTTTTAACTGAAGTAATATCCAGTCAGAATTTAAGCAACCTACTCCAGACACAAGAAGGTTGGAACAAAATCAAAACCAGCATCCATGGATTTCCACAAATCAAGTGAACAAACAGAAAAAGCCACACTAAACAGTAAAGAAATTACTCATATAGGATAAACACATACTAGTAGATTTTAATCTCTTGTTCTCAGCTCTCTCTGACTCACTTGAACTGCAGGAGGAGGGAAATGAAGAAAAAGAACATGGAAGCTAATCTCAGAGCTAGAAGCACTACGGACAGTGACAGACACTGAGCTAGCTCCACATTTAGTTATCTGCCTGTCGTGGTTTAACCTGGCTGGCAGCTAAGCACCACGCAGCCGCTCGCTCACTCCCCCCCTCCCTCAGTGGGATGGGGGAGAGAATCAGGAAGACAATAAAAGGTTAGAGCCGAGGGCTGAGATAAAGACAGTTTAATAAGAGAAAATAATAATAATAGTAATAATGAGAATGATAACAGAATATACAGAATATACAAAACGAATGATGCACAATGCAATTGCTCACCACCCACCGACCGA
>BOSO01025587.1:0-13896 GCA_018403395.1 Gorsachius goisagi | reverse complement strand
CCCTTCCCACCCAAAACATTCTATGATTCTATGATTTTGAAGGATCTTTCACGTCGCCCGAGGAGGGGATGCTTGGCACGCCACGGGTGGGAGCACACAACGGGCACCTCTGCAGAAGGACCCTTAAAATTCCTTTCTCTTACCAAATTATGCTCCAGCCAGGGCAGCGAAGGGCTGTGATACACAGTCAAATGAAACTCTTAAGAGGTGAAGTATGACAACAGAGTCTAAACAGCCGTTTTACAGCGGTTACCTGCGGTATGTTCCAACATAACGTTGCTCCCTGGGTCAGACAGCCAATTAGCTTAAACTGTCTCTAATTTGGTTCCAATTAGTGGAGTTGGGTTGATTCTCTCCGCTGGCGTATTATCGCTCTTTCAGGAGGGGAGCGATATTCCTCCAAGACCTCGCGTTACGTGTTGGTTTTCATTGCAGATATTAAATAAGCAAGTTGCTGCTCGGCAGGAGACTCGGCTCCGTGCTAAACGCAGCGGTGTAAGCGAGACAGAGCGATTCCAAGCCCTGTGTTTGGAGGCATTTGTGCAGTCCTGTGCAGTTGATAGCCTATATATGTCTCGTTTCTACTGCTTCTGACCCAATTGGATCCATTAATCCTTCAAACTAAAGTGGTTTTGATTGGATCTCTATAGCTCGTCATGTTTATGACCATTTAATTTCAAAGAAAAATAGTTACACAGGAAGAAATGTCTTACAGTGTCACAAGGACTGTTTGGGAGAATCAAATTTTTTTTTGATTTTGTTGTTTTTTAATAGCGTTTTCTGATTGTAAAAAAATATATTATTTTGCTTCTTCACAAAGTAAAAAAAAAAAAGTATTTTTTCATCTTTAACTGATTTTTATTGCATCCTGAACACGTATAGTGTAGCGTGTTTTAGATCTCTAAGAGAATGGAGGCAAATGTTTTTAAACCTGGTTCTTTTCTGTATCGGGGAAAAAAAACAAACAAATGGAGCAATTTCATGTTTGCAGCAGAAGGAACAGATTGCTTCTGGGTTGCAGATGTGCCTTTTACATAAGGTTTCTGCTTCCCCTGAGGTACCCGTGAGTCAAGGGTTCTGCCCAAAATAGGTTCGAACATGAACCAGCAGTCTCTATCATTTTGTCAGAAAATAAAAAAACAGGCTTCAAGATGCGTCGGGTTCACAATTAACCACCGAAATATAAACATGAGCTCGGCAAAGCGGTTCGTAATGCAATGTCAAATCGAGGGAAACTCTTCTTTCTGTATTAAAGTTTCTAAGGGGGAGCGTAGCAAAAATGAACTTCCTAAGCCTCATAAGGATTTTCTGAGTATGATATTAAAGGGAAGAGAGCAGAGCAAGTGTGCTTGGATTTCTTCCTGTGCTGGAATAGAAGGGAGCGTGTGTCGGCCCTGGGAGTGATGGCCAGATTGGAGTTGCACCAGTTCCATATTGGCACATTTTGTCGTGCTGGTTTCTCCGTAACGTTGCCCCGACGAGCTTTACATGCCCTACTTAACATTTTCATTGGTAGCTTGTTATATAAAGGAACATGTACTAAATTTATCCAACTTTCTAATGGAAATTGTAAATTCAATTATAATAATTATCTACCTATCTCTGTTATTTCTTTCTGCCTAATTTGCTTGCAGAATCTAAGCTCTGGTAGGTTTTGTGCTTGCTATTTATAGCATATATATTTAGCTTATTCTCATTGCGTTTGCATGGTATCTGTTCTTCAGAAGCAGGTTTTCAGGGATAATTTGATTGTTCTCTGATCAATATGAAGGGCTCATTTGTTTGAGAAATGCCTTTGATCTAATTGAATTGAGAAATATTACCAATATACTGTTATTTAAATTCAAAATGGATTTTCTCAAACGATGCTATCAGAAAAGTTATTTTTTTCTTGTGATAAATACGATGTTAAAGATATCATCCGAGAGCAAAGCACTGAGGAAATTTTTATGTTTTGTGACGTATTTTAGAGGGGTATCTGATTTATTTAGTTATAAAATTAACGTCATCTCCGCGAGGATCTCTTGCATGTTGAATGCTGATGTTCTGCGGACCACCGGCATTTCCCAAAGTTTGCCCAGGAGCCCCTGCCTGGATACAACTAAGCCCCTGCCTGGACTGTAACTAAGCAGTTTTTCAGAGATTTCGAAATCTGTAGATCACGGTGGAATCTGTGAGGCTAAAGAACATTGACAGTCCAGTTCTTACTCAGGCGCCTTAGTAGGGATTCAGGAGCTAATTTGACATACCAGGTTAAGAAAAATATTTGGTCAGGTAGCGGAAATATTTGATGGTTCTGACTGTGATGCTTAGAGACAGATCTGTGGTTGAGTTTAAAAAAAGAATAACTTTAGGTTTGCATTTAGTAAAATAAATTTCTTGGTTTACCTGCTTTACATATTAGTCTGTTGACTTGATTTTCTGACTCAGAGATCGTTGTGCACCATGCCCCTCTGTAAGAGAGGAACAGATAGGGAGGGCACAGTTCTGAGCCTGTGCTGGGAATCGAACACTGCTGACTCAGCAGGGTCGTCTTGACATGTGCATTTCAAGCAGCAGTACCCGTACGAGTCTCAAACCCCTTAATAACCTGGTTGTTTCTTCAAATAACCTCTCATAAACTTTAACGGGACAGTGAACATGAAAGTCTTCATTGCCAAGTATGTTCAGTCCTGTCCTCATTAAAGAGCCCCATGGAAAAGACGAGGGGTAATGGGTACAAGTCAATCCTGAGAAGATTCCCATTGGACATGAGAGGGAAATTTTTCCCCATGAGAACAGTCACCCATTGGAATAATCTCCCCAGCGGAGGGGTTGACTCCACCACATTGGGCACTTTCAAGCCTCAGCTGGACAGGGTGCTGGGCCACCTTGTCTAGGCTGGGCTCTTGCCTAGAAAGGTTGAACCAGTTGATCCTTGAGGTCCCTTCCAACCTGGTATTCCATGATTCTACGATTCTCATCGGTGAGCAGGAGGCTTCCCCAGGTAGGCAGGGGGATGCAGCCTGTCAGACAGGGCACCCCGGGCTCCGGCACCTTGCTCTTGGTCCAAAGTTCCTTATCCAGTATCAGATTAAAACTGGTTGATATCCAAGTTGGTAAAAAAACATTCTGTAGCCAAGGAGGAAGGTGAGAGCACAAGCATCACTGCATTGGTGGTGCTGCTGGAGAGGCTGGGAAATGGAGCGTGGACGATCTTCACCCCTCCATGTTCTTGGCCTGCTGGCTTGGAGGGTGGCAAAATGGAGAGGCAAGCTCAGGGCATGGCTTTCCTGATGGCTGTTTGTGATCCCTGTTCGTTTGCCATGGAGGAGAGCCAGGAGGAATGAGGGACGTTGTAAACCAGGTTGGAAAGTCTGTCTTTCCAGGCACGTTACAGGAAAAACATTCCAGTGAAAATCCAGCCTTCCTGGCTCGCCCAGTATGCAGCCTTACCTTTCTACTTAGTCTGTGCTTAGTAAAACTATCTGGTAAAAGCTCTGGATTTATAACTTTGTGCTGTCTTAAAAGCTGACTTTGAGGAGGGCATTCAGTTGCCTTAAAGATATGTTTTTCCTTCTACTCTTGCACATCTCTCAAAATTCCCATCATTGGGTTGCAGGGGCATTAGGAGGCTTTTCCAGGCGCATCCTGCCATACGGCAGAGGAAAGCCTGAAATATCCTGGCATCACCCTGAGCTGCTCTCCTTTTTTGGATGGCGGCTTTGGATATCTTTTTTAAAAGGAAGTCTTGTTTCTTACATGCTTTCATGTGGTTTATCAGCTGCGCGTATACCAGTTCCTTACTGTGACTGGCCATCGCTTCTTTGGTCCAAGACAAAATTGGAATACGAGGATCGAGGTTGCAAGCGCAGTACGTAGCACTAAGGTATTTCAGATATTTGGACTGTTCTCGTAGCAGCAATTAAGGAGGTTTGGGAGAGCCAGTGTGCATCGTAGGGTTTGAAGTGTTACTGCATGGAGTCGGCGGAACGGGGTGGGTAAGGTGGGACGGGTACGCTGGGACACGGATGGGAATGAAAGAGCATCGTTATGCTGGGAGGAAAACAAAAGGCAGTGGCTGGCTGAGCAGGGGAAGAATCTTAGGGGAAAAACCCAAAACCGAGGCCGCGTTTACGAGGTGTGACGCTGCAGTACAGCCTCGGCGCAGCGATGGAGACCCGTAGCGGCTGCGCAGCCAAAATGCTGTAGAAAACCAGACTGCAGAGTGGATGAGCAAATGGCAGCCTTCTCGAGCTCTTTCTGAATCAGATTTTATCATATATATGATGGAACGTTATGGAAAAAAGTCTTAATTTCCATAATGACTTTTTTCATTTGTCCAATTAGCCGGTGAATCTAACCGAGGGTGCGCTTGTTCTCTTGTATGATCTATGAAGTGATTTAAAGTATGTGTATTTGAATAGTCTGGATTTCTGTTGAATATTTTAATTATAACTGAATGTATAATAGTAAATTGCAAGTTATTTATTTGTTTAAATGGTTTCCTTTTTTTTTTTTAATTATTTGTGTTCCAAATATGCAAAGAAAATAATGGAAAAGCAATGAAGCTGTAGCTTCAACCTAGCTTTTAAGCTCTGTAGTGCAGAGGGGCTGAGGGCAATCAATACAGACCAAGAAATCAATATCCTATCATGATATAAAGTAGGGAATTATAAACTTCTCCAGTGCTTTCCAAAGATTTTTCCTGAAACACCGAGCTAATTCATCATGGACCCGTGAGGGATTTTTTTTTCATTGTCAAAAGTGAAAGTTATATTTTAAGCTAATGGGCATTTGGTATGCATGGTAGCAATTCTGCGGAGCAGCTTTTGGGAGTTAGGTGGCCGCAGGCTTACCCAGTGCCTCTTGCAGGTCTGTATGAACCAGCAAATGTTTCAAAAATCCATTCACTGCTAACACAGTCTCTTCCAAATTGGTTTCTTCCAGCACCTGCCGCCTCCGCTCCCCAGCAAGACTCCCCCGCCTCCGCCTCCAAAGACCACTCGGAAGCAAACGTCTGTTGACTCTGGGATTGTCCAGTGAAGAAGGAAGCGGGTGTTTTTCCAAAGATAAAGCTGTAACAATTCATTTCCCTAAGTATTTTATGGTATATAATGTTTACCTCATTCAGGCGTGCAGTATCTAACATTTAGTGCAATGACTCTAACTCCGTAAGAAATCCATTTCTAGCCGTGTATCAGAAACAACACTAGATCTGCCCCCTTTCTGGGGGCATTCCCTCCCGTAACTTGAAAGAAATCTGGATTTCTACTTGGGACCGGGAGGCGTTCATCAACTGACAGCACCCTCTTCCTAAACCCTCTCCCTGCTTCTTCTGAATAACTTCGGGCACGCAGGTAGCTGTGGAGATCAAAATCAGAGTTGAATATTTTGTACCTAAAGCATTTAGGTAGCCGTGGAGTTTAAAACGAGCCGAGTATTTTGTACCTAATCTCAGTGTATATAGGAATTGATGACGATATTCACATTGAATTTGGTGCACGCTGGAGTAGGCGTCACCGTAAGGAGAAGCTGCCGTAGGATTTCCCCAAATAACGGCTCTGCCCAGGGCTAGAACTCGGGCAGAGCTTCGTTGTGAAAAGTGCCTTCTCTTTAATCGTTCTGGATTCAAATAAACCGATTGCTAATGGGCGTTGGTAAAATTAGTCGTTGGCGATCGGTCATCTCCATTCTCATTCAGTTAGCCGTTATCCTGGGTTGTCGATCGATGGGCAAAGCAAGGACGCCTTTTAGCCGCTGGCGGGCACGAGCGTATAGGAAAAGAAACAAGAGTAGGCAGATAGGAGAGTCCTGGTCATTCCGAACCTCACGGTTGAGTACAAGAACGGGAAGAGCTTTTTCTTTTCTTCTTTAATGTGTAATATTTCATGTGGATTAGGATGAACTGAATGGAATCACTTTGTCCTTGTGCCATCATTCTGTACAGAGTTTGTATATATGATGGTTTTTAGAATGTTTTAATTTTTATGGTGCCTGCTTTTCATGTAATAATG
The DNA here is from genome assembly GCA_018403395.1 of Gorsachius goisagi. Lineage (NCBI taxonomy): Eukaryota > Metazoa > Chordata > Aves > Pelecaniformes > Ardeidae > Gorsachius > Gorsachius goisagi. The sequence goes on along the minus strand of BOSO01025587.1, from coordinate 7,900 downwards.
AATTAATGTACCTGCAAAGAATGCCTGACATATTTTTAATTTCCTAATTGCTGAAAGTGTAAGGGAAAAAAAAAAAAAGAGCAGTTTTTTTCCCCAGTATTAGGCTCTGAGAAATATCGGACAATGATGGGGTGGGGTGTTGGGAGGGAGGAAGGAAACTAACTTTATACTCTAGCGTTTTTTATTGTCATCACACTTTTGTTTTTTACTATCTACAATCTTTTTACTCTTACGGTAGATTGTTTTTAAGTATACCACTGACTCAAAAAATAAAATATTATTTTAAAACCTTGTCTAAGAAAATTGCTACATTTCCGTGGTCTTTTTTTTTTTTTAAATCCTTGTTGTAGGATTTCAGGAACTGTTGCACTCTGTAGAGGGCTACATATACACTTCCCTTCTTTCTGAACAATTTTGAGGGAGCCCATGGTAAAGCTGAGGTCTTTCAGCATGCTGGTATTTCCTGAGATAAAACATACATCAGTGCTAGGAACCTTCGTAGTCTGTCAATGTTCATAATGGTAGCTTGCTTCTGTTTAAGCTCTAAGTTAGCTGTTGCTGAACACTTCAGATGAGTTTTGGGTAGTATTTTCTACCTCAGGTAGCTGCTACGTGATGCAAGCAGCAAGGCAGAAGCATTAGGAAAAATTTCTTCGCAGAAAGGGTTGTCAGGCTCTGGAATGGGCTGACCAAGGGAGGTGGTCGAGTCCCCATCCCTGGAGGTATTTAAAAGAAGGGCAGACGCGGTGCTTAGGGACAGGGTTTAGTGGTGGGATGGCAGTGCTAGGTTAACAGTTGGACTTGATGATCTTAAAGGTCCTTTCCAACCTAAACGATTCTACAATTCTATGACTCGCACAGCAGTAAACCAGTAATGTTCTTACAAAGGCACAAAGATTGCCCTTCTCATAAGAAGTGGATCAAATGGTCAATTATAGTCTCATAATTTTGCCTTAAAGCATCGTCTTGCTTTGGATGAAACAAACGTGCTTTGCCTTGCACTGTGAGATAACATCAGCTACCAGAGTGCCTCGGAATTTACTGGTAGATATTGTCCTCCAATTCCCTATTTGTTTCGTTATTAGTATAATCTCCATTCAAGAGGAGCAAGCCGGGACAGATTCTTAGCTACAGTCGATCAGATAGTCTTTCCATAGAATACCAACAATGTATTACCATTTTAATTCTATAAGTCTTCCATTTAATTGAAAATTGCTTGAGAGACTGCTCTTGTTACTATGCGGGAGATCGCGCTGGGATGGTGGGGAGTTTTCCTCCTTTCTGTTCCATTTACTTTCTAAAGGACAGGAAGAGGCTTTCACGTGGACCTTTAGCTGGATGCTTGTAAATTGTATTTCTGATAATGTGTTTGTTTTCACACGTCCCTCGCAAATTCCTGTGCTCATGCAAGTGTTATAATTTGGCCCTGCAAGACTCCTCAAACAAGAGCTGCGCTTTCAAATTGGTCTTGGAGTACAAACTCTAAATCTCCTAGGTGTGTGTGTTTTACAAATACGCAAGCTAAGACTGGGAATTGAAAATCAGACTCTCAGATTCACTTTCAGACCCAAATTGTCATCGTTTTTACAATCCTAACAGCTTCTAGGCTGTAACTCGTAGAAAAGCCAGCCAGAACGAATCATTACCCTCCTCAAAGTGTTGTAAAAACACACTTGAGCAAATCCAGAAGCTAATTCAGTTACAGTCTCTAAGCAGTGAACAATCCAGCGAAGGCTGTTATTTCTCCTGCGGTATACGCTCTTCCTTTGCACGCCGGCGCCGTTGTGTCAGAGCATCCCGATGCGATACGAATTTCTTGTGACGTTGTGTGCAGCAAAGCTGGGCTAACACGGAAGAGCTCGATACAAGGTAATGTAGAAAAAGAAGGTTATTTGGTCTTAAGCAAAGCAGTATCTCTTATGCTTACCTTGCCATGCTCATGTCCTCACAGGGGTCGAGGCACGTGTGTCCACGTAATGTGTTGGCTGGCCGGTCACGTAGAGGACAGGAGAGGCCTGCTGTGAAGTCCGCGTCCCATCTTCTGCGCTATTCTGAGGTAGGTGAACATGTGCTGGTTGTTGGCTGTGGCCTGGTTTCCTTTTGGGAGCTGGCAGTGACTGTGATCTCCTGTCTCTTTAGTCTGTCCTACTTCTGTGGGAATTCACTAGGCAGCGCTCGATGTATTTGATGTCCGTTGTCTCCCTACCTCGTGAGGATGCTGGCCAGTTCCAGTTCTGCTCTTCGTCTTCCCACCATCATCCCTTAATGGCCTCAGTCAGTCTTTTGCTTTCCCCACGTTGATGCCCCAAGTAGCTGGGATGGGGGAGACCTGGTCCAGCTGTCCCTGCTTTATCCTCCTGCCAGCTCTACTGGTGCCTCCTCCCCATTCAGACTTCATTCAAATTGGTGTTTCTGCTACAGGAGCATGCCGAAAGCAAGCTGTAGGAAAGGTGACCCACACACACACACGTCTTCCATAGTAGACCACGTCCAGACCATTAGTTTCCACAGGGGCAAGGTTTTCACCATTTAAGACAAGTGTTCCTCTTCAGGCATTAACCTCCACCCAAATGCCATCCCTTCACTCAGACTTGAGAGCAATACCATAAGGCTCTTCAACACATTTTTTTTGCCTGAAAGAAGAAATTCAGAGGTGTCGAGTTGCTAAATAGTATGAGAAAACAGATTTTTAATGGCCAGTAATTTTTGCCTCTTGAAAGTCAGCTTGAATTTACTTACTGAAAGTTAACTTACAGTGCCAATATAAAAAGGAGGAGCCCTTAATACCGTTTCTCTGAGTCTTAGCTTAGGAGCGAGAGGGCAATTTTTCCAGGTGCACACATCAATTCCCATCAGTCCCATGCAAAACTGCAGAAGGTTTGTTGGGCAGCAGTTGTTTGTTTTTTAATCAAATTTATTTTCAATGGGAAGCTCAATGCAAAGGTCAGTTCTTAAGCTAGATTCCATAATTGACATTTATGATTACTGAAATGTCTCTGATGATACCACAATTTCTGAGTGTAAAAATGTTTTTAAATTCAGTTTTGTCTTAACGTAGATTTTTTTTTTTTACCATGGATGTCTGTGATATGTGACTTTACAGAGAAAAATGTTAAATATTTTGCAGTGCGTAGATATGTTTATGATGTACAAATAAGAGATTTATGTGAGTGTAGGTACGTGTGTACACACACACGTCTAAACACACATTTTGTATTGTACAATAGCTCACTTCATTGACTAGTTGAGGTGTCCACCTTCTTGCTTCACGTTAGACATGTTCCCCATTGATTCCTGTGACCTCTCTGGGGACCATTCTATGCCAGAAGCGTGAAGTAGTGTTGTTGATGCCAGTTATCCCATGATGGTTGTTCTACAATTACCTAATCTCTGGCTAAACTGGCCATTTCTTGTTTGTGGTATTTGACACAGTCAAGTGAAGTTAAGAATTTCTTAAGAAGGTTACAGCTGGTTTGATGTTTAATTATATGCAGACCAGTCTTAGACTGGTTACATGGTGTTACGGGAGTCGTCCTCCTCTTCTGATCCAGCAATTACCACCCTGCATTAGGCTTCGGAATATTTTTGTGTGCCTTCTTGAAGAAAATGGCAAACATTGGAACGGGCTGCCCAGGGAAGGGGTTGAGTCCTCATCCCTGGGGGTATTTAAAAGATGGGTAGATGTGGTGCTTAGGGTCAGGGTTTAGTGGTGAACTTGGCACTGCTAGGGCAACGGATGGACTTGATCTTAAAGGTCTTTTCCAACCTAAACCATTCTGTGATTCTAAAACCGAAGTATTTTATCCCTAAGCTGAAGGTAGAGGAAGGGAAGACAGATACTGTTTTTCCTGGGCCTGTTCTATTATGCGTGCGTTTGCTGTGTTTCATGGAGATGTTGCTATTCATCGTCTGTAGCTGTCAGAAGCGCGCACCGCTGGGAAACAGGTTGCCCTTTCCATTGCCGCTGCCTTTCAGCCCTTAGTGGAAACGCACACGACGCCTTGTCCAGCTTTTCCCCGTCTCCCCATCACGAGTCTCTGAAGTTCTTTGTGTTCTCATGCAATAAAAATTGTTTGTTTGTTTGTTTTCAGTAAACGCAGGACGCCTTTCTGGCTGTTTGCTTACTGTTGATGCGTCCTTTGAGATGCCGCACTGATAAATTGCCTGCGCTTCGCTCAATGTATTTAATTTCCATGCGAGACACTCAGGGTGTGCACGTGGACTAGAGCTCAGGACAACCCTGAGCTGGAGCAGGTCTCCCAGGAGGGTGGGTGGTGAAGGTGGCCAAGCTTCGTGCCCGCTCAGCACCATGCTCAGCCCAGTCTGGACTGGGGCTGCCTGCTTCCCTCTGCACAAACAGGATAAGGCATTTTTCAATTTGCATCTAGACCTTACCTTGTGACAAAGCATTAAATTGTAGCACGTGTAGAACGTGCCCGTGAAAAAAAGACCAAGTGCTTGAGTGATGGTGAACACTGAAATTCAGGGTTTTCCTTTATCCTCGGGTTTCGGCATTAACGTGGTAATGCGAAGCGTGAGGTCCAGCTGCTCTGACATTTCAATTTCCTCTCATTCTCCTTTTGTAATTTTCATGGATCTAAACAGAATTTCAGGGTTGCAATTGCCATCTTCTTGGTGATGCAGAAAGTGTGGATCGGGATAAACACTTGGTTGTTGTATGGCATCTAACCAGCTGTTCTCCAGTGAGGCTATTTATAGGATTTTTAATTTCCCTCAGTTTTGTCATATGTATTCTGCAGACATGAATAATTACTGTAAATTAGATTTCTCTATCAAATGGCAGACTTATTTTTTTTTTTCATTTCCAGTGTGTGCGGTATTGTATTCTAGCACTTTAATGTGAAGTTGCTGAATCAAATAACTCATTTCATATCTAACCGAGCTGGCGCTGGACCGGGGTGTTAAGGACATGTACCGACCCCTTTGTGAGGCTGAGTTGAGACGGTGACTCCGTTCAATCTCATGTTGCGTTTAGCCAAGCAGTTTCCATTCCCTAATGCCATATTGTTACGTGTTGATCCATGGTTTTCAGAATCCAAGTTGACCATCTTGGATTCATTATGACCCAAACTCCCCGTCTGCCACCCCAAACTTGCGGAGATTTTACGGGTGGTGAAACGTTGCTATTTGGGGTTGAATCCATATTGGTTCAGCCATTCGCTCAGCTTTTCATTGCACAGTTTGGCTCTGATGCTGTTGAACTTCTGTGTTTGCAGCCCAAACTCTCTTCCAGAGGTGGGGAACTGAACAGAGGAACGTTGGCCATAGCATATTAGTGCTACGGATTCAGTGATGAGACCTCGCTTTCTTCACTGACACCTTATGTTTAATTCGCATTATTTGCAAACATTTGCAAATTATTTTTGTGAAGCTTCCTCTGAGTTGGAGCTCAAGGCAGATTTCCATAAGATGCCCATATCAACACGTTCTTCTGGTATTTAGCCTTCTCAGTAGATGCTCCCATTTCCATTTTTCAGATGTTTTTTCTCCCTTAAAGTGCAAGAAACCCAAATGGTGTTCAACTCTTCTTGTTTGTCAAATGATTCCTGAAAAACCACCCCTGGAAAGGCTGTGGGGGCAATATTTGCGTGGTCCCCAAAGGTGATGCGTGCTGCCTTGTGCTTTGTCAGTCACAACAGAGCTATGAGCAATGCCCAGTTGCGTGCTCCCATGTTCTTTTGGACTCACATCACATAAAAAAACCCTTGGAGCCTCTAATTGCCCTCATTATCACCAAGAATAAGCATCATCGGTCACTCGCGCACTTCCAGACCAGGAGGCCCAGCTGCTTAACAGATGCTTGAAAAGATGCTGGTTCTGCCATTATTGAAAGCTGTGGCCTTCTGCCAGTTTGCATCAGAGGGGAATACATGGTGTCATCAACATTTGAGGGAGTCCTTCACAACAGGAAAGCGTAGACAAAACCAAACGCAACGCTGTTTTCCTATAGACAGGGCATTTTTTGTGTGTGCTCCTGTTGTTGGTTGTTCTTCCAAGTTTTATATTTATTCTCTGGCCTTATTCAAAAATAATGGCTGTGGTTACATTTCCTCAGCACTGTAATCCCAATTTAAATTGAGTTTTCTTTCTCCATTGTTCCTACAAGCAATGACGGATCACTGCACCGACGGTGGAGGACCCAGAAAATGAACTACGAAAAATTTCTCTACTAAAAAAAAAAAGAAAAGATTTAGCAGGATATTAAAGAGCCTGTGGAAATGCATAGGTACCTGGACACCATTTTAGAGCAGTTTGACGTGCGTGTTGTGTTGGATCGCAGATGACTAATGTAGAAGTGTAACAGTTTGAGAGGTAAAACAACCCCACCAGCTTCGGTCTAGGCAAAACACTTCATGGATTATCATAAATTATGCAGTTTAAAATGCTTATTAACATTTAATTTAACATGATGAACATTGGTTTGGGAAGTGCGTTCTTGTAGCAAGAGTAGAAGTCATCGCAGAGTGCAGGGAGTTCACTTCAGCTGTAATTATTGCTTCTCTGGAAATTACATGTATTTTCCTGCATTTTGATTGCGTGCGCTCAAAATGTATCGGAGAAAAAATCCAAATAAATCAACCACAAATTCAAAAATTGCCAAAGAAAGATGCCTACTTTCAGAAGGTGATATAGTTATCTACCGCTTAGTAGTGTTACAGGAGGCCTGTCCTGAGGTATTTTTAAAATCAGGTTGAGATGTGGCTGTCAGTAATGTCTCAGTGTACTGGTTATAAACTTCCTTCCATGAGTTTATTACTGTGAATGCTTGGCAAATATATTTGTTGTCATCGTTGTTCTGTGCGACACATGGTTGTTAACTCGCTCTCCAGGGGAAAATAATAGAAAAAGCCTAGAAATAGAGGATGTTGGGGTTTTTTTTTAAAGAGTTGGCTTTGTGTCTTCATCTACAGACCTCATGGTCCACGTGGAGGTGAGCAGAGGTCCGTGGAAGGCTACACCATGCTTTTGGGCTGGATCGTCCTTCGGTGGTGCGTGCAGTGCCCGAGGCAGGCGCTCGGGACTGTGAGTAGACCCCAAACATGCTGACCCACCGAGAGGGGCGAGCGCTCCTGCCGCCTGGATCAGAAGCACCAGCAGAGAAATCACCGCTCCCTCTTCCCGTGGCTGCTCCGTGGGGCTTTTGACACGGTGGCAGAAAAGTGGCTTTGGGAAAAGGAATTTCCTTTCTCTGGCGTGAGGCTTTCTGGGGACTTGGTGTTGTGTCTGAAGGTCTCTTAAAGACCTGGAAAAGGTGATGCTCTGTTTTGTTTGATGGCAAGCGCTCTCACAGCGTAGTCTTCAAAAGCAAAAATGAAACACCAAGGCCTAAGTTACAGCTGAGGTCTACCAAGCCCAACAAAGTCATCCCTTCGCAGGTGTCACTGCAGGCAAAACCTAGGGTCCTTTTCCTAATATTTAATCAATGTAAAGGTATCTGTTAAGCATCCTCAGGATAACAAAGCTGCAAGGCTAGTGCTGAATCTATGCCCATAGCGTGTGCATGCATCATTTCTGGATTGCATTGTTATTTTTCTTCCTACGGATGCCATACTTCTGTTGAAGGGGGTGAGATTGCTTTTCTGAAGTGTTGGTAGAATTAAGGAGGAGAAGTCTGAACATGAGCCGGCCATGGGCGCTGGCAGCCCAGAAGCCAACCCTACCCTGGGCTGCATCAGGAGAAGCGTGGCCAGCGGCGAGGGAGGGGATTGTGCCCCTCTGCTCTGCTCTGGGGAGACCTCCCCTGGAGCCCTGCGTCCAGCTCTGGAGCCCTCAGCACCAGGAGGACATGGACCTGTTGGAGCGGGGCCAGAGGAGGGCTACTAAAATGATCCGAGGGGCTACTAAAATGCTCCGAGGGCTGGAGCCCCTCTGCTGTGAG
>BOSO01025586.1:0-10979 GCA_018403395.1 Gorsachius goisagi | reverse complement strand
CTAAAAACTCTTCAGAAGGGACAGGCAAGGAAGGAGAGGTGGCAGGGTGGCTCTGTATGTTAGGGAGTGTTTTGATTGTACAGAGCTTGACGCTTGTGGTGAGACCAGGCTGTCCCCCTGCAGCCTATGGAAGTTAACAGTGGAGCAGATCTCCACCTGTAGCCCATGGAGGACCCATGCTGGAGTAGGTGGATGCCCAAAGGAGGCTCTGACCCTATAGGAAGCCTGCACAGGAGCAGGTTTGCTGGCAAGGCTCGTGACCCAGGGGGCACTGCCCCCCATGGAAAGGACCCACATGGGAGAAGTTCATGAAGAACTGTAGCCTGTGGAAAGGACTCACGCTGGAGCAGTTTGTGGAGGACTGTCTCCCATGGGAGGGACCCCATGCTGGAGTAGGGGCAGAGTGTGAAGAGTCCTTCCCCTGAGCAGGAAGGAGTGGCAGAGTCAATTTGTGATGAACTGACCACAACCCCCATTCCCTGTTCCCCTGAGCCACGGCAGGGGGGAGAAGGTAGAGAAAATCGGGAGTAAAGTTAAGCCTGGGAAGAAGGGAAAGGTGGGAGCAAGGTGTTTTTAAGATTTGATTTTACTTCTTATTGCCTTACTCTGATGTGATTAGTAATAAATTAAGCTAATTTCCCCAAGTTAAATCTGTTTTCCCAATGACAGTAATTGCTTAGTGATCTCCCTGTCTTTATCTCAACCCATGAGCATTTTGTTATAATTTCTCTCTGTTGTCCAGTTGAGAAGGGGGAGTGATAAAGCAGCTTTGGTGGGCAACTGGCACCCAGCCATGGTCAACCCTCCAGAAAGTGGGAAAAACTGATTGTCTAGGCAATAAGTAAGATTTTCTGTAACAGAAATGACAGCCAAGCATCTAAGTCCCATTTAAAGTGTGAAAGAGGCAGGAAACCAAACTTTTCTTTTACATTGAAAATTACCTTTGCATGACTCACTGGGAGTCACATAGGAAGTTGTGGAAGAATCTGTTCAATAAATTATTTGTCTTTCCTTACAATCCTCACCTCAGCCACAAGGATATCCTTTGCAACAGACTGGCATATTTTCCTACAACTTCTACGGAGGTTTATTTAAGCTCAATCACAATTCTGACTGTAAGCTATCATTGACTGGAGAAAAGGAATAAAATCTTTTGTGAAGCAAAGATGCATCACATATATCATAAATCTCTTTTAAGTATTGAAGCCTAGGTGTTCACCCCTTACCTTCTGTCTGGTTATGCAAAAAATTAATTACCATTATCTTGGCAAAGAACAAAATGTATCATGGTATTTTTTATACTCAATGAATATATAACTAAAACCTTGAATTCTCCTTTTATAGTAATTACTTTTTAACTTCCTTACTTGTGCATCAAAAGGATGTGGATATCTTGACTACAACCTCTCCACCTTCTTGGTTAGCATTTTTGTACAATATAATCTTTAGAAAGATGAAATGTTTGACATCTCTCACAGGAAATACTGCACTTATTTTGACAGTGCTATATCTAGCATGTCTTCTTTACTAGGCAAACTGTCTGGAAGGGAAAATAGAAATAACAACACATTGGCTTTTTGGTTTGTTGCTATGGCTAAACTGCATAGCAACAAAACTTAGGACACTTGCCTATATTCAGGAAAAAAAGCAAAAATTTAACCTTCTGCATCAAGTATGTAACACATGCATGCAGAGCAAAACCCCACATCCAGATAATGATACATCTTATTCATACTTTTCAACAAGCGAGATTGATGGACCTTAACTTTTTAGAAGGTTAATTAAGCAAAAGGTAAATTAAGTATGGCTTGTCACTGGGCAATACTTCCTTATATGAATTAAGCAACTATTTTTATACAGAGAAAGAGAGAAACATAAGAGGAGAGATTGGTGGTGTGATATAGAAATAAGAGAAATAAAGCAAAGAAAACTTCTGTTGACAGGCCAAATTTCTAGCTGTTTTTCGTGTATCTTACAAGTGATGAGCCTTTCCAGAGTTTCACAGAGCATAGGAATGATCAGGATATATTTTGCTATTCAATATATTTGTTTCTCTGTTCCATATTACTTGCTATGGTTTACTACTAATTGTTTGGGGGGAGGGGTGTGTTTTTTATTTGGTTGGGTTTTTCCCTCAAAACATTTATGTGAGGGCTTTTCCAAAATTTACTGTTCTACATTCTGAATAAAAATCTTAACTCAACTCTTATAACATCTTTAGTCAGAACAGCTATAGAACTAGTGGTTGGAAGTAAGGTAGTAAAGATTGATGTGATTTTCGATTTTTTCCTTTACTGCTTTTAGAGAAATTCAGAGCAGAGCCAGTTCAGAAAAAAATAAGGATCAACCTACACTGTCATTCATATCCCCAATTTAAATTGTTGGTATATCAAGTTTCCATAAGGCAACTTCATTGTTGCAGATGAATACAATCATAAGATATCTGGACAGCAGACTATAAGTAAACATTGCTTTAGCATTTTGCTGCTGTATTTGAGCTATTCCATGACATTTTGCTTCACCTCTCTGGCATATTTTTTCTCTCAGATGTCTCAATCATTGTAACAAAAGTGAGAGTTTAGCTTCCAAAGTTGATTTTGTCCTTTAAGAATATCTCCACCTCCTCCTTGATTATATACTTAGCTACTTTTGTTTGTCTAAAACTGTTATATAGAATATAATCTATTGTACTCATGTGGACAGATGTAAATGGAAACAAGAAGAAAAAAAAATAACCCATGCTGAGGGACATGTAGGTTTCCAAAAGACTGAGCAGGAGGTATGTAGACAAATCCTATTATTGGGTAATGAGATTTGTGTGCGTACCCGGACACTATTATGAAAATGTAGCTCTTTTTCAAAACAAAGTGAAAGAACAGGGCAATCTTTTCAGCTGGGGTCAAATTCTGCTTCCAGTAAGGATGTAATAATTTCCACTAAAATCAACCTTATTAGTGTCCAAAAGTAGCTGAGAGAAAGAAATCGCTTTTACATTCACAGAAATTTCAGATGACTTTGAGCCTGATCATGCTCTTGTTGAAATTAACAGGAATTTTGTCACTGAGATGTAGCATCAAGCTTATTAATTACTAATCTGCTAAAGCTCTCTCAGTGTCAAGAAGTTTGCATTTCTTACAATAGGCTTCTCCTATGAAGTGAAACAATTCATAAAAAATCAGGAATGTTATGAATAAAAGATTCGACCATTACATCATTGATGTACTTAGAAGAAAAACCTGCCAGTACCATGCATTTTGAAACAGTAAATCAAGATCCTGATAGTCACTTAAAATAATGAGTTTTAATACACAATAAATGTTGTATATCTAATCCATGTCTTCTGCAGCTGGAGAACAGAGAGTTATGTTCCCAAATATTTTTTTATAATCACAGTGACTAAGAATACACTTTTCCATAAGGGAAAACAGGGACTCTTTGGTAACAAAAAGGTTCTGCCAGCAAAGCGCTTTAAGGAAAACATACAGCATGATAAAATGCAGAAACCTGAGAACATTGAGTCATGCATTTGGAGACAACTATGTTTAAAAGATAAAGACTTGAAGGCAGCTTTAGACAATGGTGGTAGCCTTTGTGCTTTACCAGCTTGTGTGCTGAAAAATATTTTATAAATAAAATATGTCTTTGTTTTGTTTAATGTTCCTGGTAACCCAGAACTTTTTAGTAGTAGGAAGATAGATAACTCATGAAAGGTAAGTAATCATCTACTATTTCTAATTTTATAAATAGTCAGATGTTAAGTGTTTCATACATGAGAGAATAAGATCTCCATAATTCTTAATTTCCTTTTTACATTGCAGGGTTCCTTTTTCTCAGGGAAATTCCTAGGGGAGAGGACTGTGCACTCTTCTTGCAGCTTAGTGAGTTTCAGCTTCAGAAGCTTCAGTGACTGCATTGCTGACCAGTGTGGGTAGGGTGTTCACTATCATGTCCAAATTTAAGTCATTCAGCAGAAAGTCTTTGTGGTCTGAGATCACACTATTATTTGTAAACACAATGTGTATCTCTTATATGCTGTCTCCAAGATGTTTGTCAAAACAGTAACTGTTCAAATCATCAGATGAACAGTATTAAGGAATATTTCTAATCCGGGTAATGGTCCTATTTATAGATCCTTTCTGCTGAATATATTAGGTTGAACAGCTGTAAAAAATTGGGTGGGTGGTAGAAAATATTTGGTGATACAAATGGAACAAAGAAGCAAATTAATGAACTTCATCACTACTTATAAGAACTATGTATACATTTGTAACAACAGAAGCTAATACCTCCAGTCTGGAAGTTGATCATGAATTCATGTTCAGACCAGATGCCAGTTCCTTTTTCAACAACCATGTGATAGATTTGAGAAGACAGTCATAGAAAAAAAAAAGTCAGAGCAATAATTTGGAAGTTTAATAATATAATGTCTCTCCCTCTCTCACCAACTGGATTTTCAAGCAAATGCTTACATGTGCAAATTGTGCAAGAAAGGCCTGGGCTATGAAAAATGTGACAAAACCTTCTCTTAGTGGCTAAGGGCTCCTCTCACCAGCTCAGGAGGAGGGACACCTTACCATGAAAGGGGTGGCTCTATCTATATTTTGCTGATGTGGGATATAGGATGTCTACTACTTTCCTTTTTCCCTTGTCAATTGAAAGTGCTGTTCAGGTGAGGTGATATCCCAATTTTTCCCAATGAGCATTTCTGGGCTACATGCATATATCATGAAGGAGTATGACTGTACATGAAGGAAAACAGCTGGAAGAACTGTGAAATAAGTTTTGAGTGATGAGAACTCTGTCATAATGTTGGTTGCAGCAAGACCTTATTTCTGATCTGGTTTTCATTGCTGTGAGTCAGACTGAACTTTCCTATGTAAGGGTGACACCCATTAAAACTAGTGGAGGTAAGAACAGAATGAGTCTCTGTGTTTCTAGGGAAAATAGGGATAGCACAAAATAATGTTTTAAAATGAAGTCATGGGTGAAACACTGCTTCCACACAGACAGGAGTGATATACTGGGAACATGTGACAGGAGCAGAGTCCCTCTGTTGTCATGGAGACTGTAAAAAAATGTTAACAACTTCTAAAAACAAAAATAAAAGTGCTTGGAATCTCTCCCATCATCCTCGTTACAAGTAGTAATGTACAAGTCTCTGATGCTTGTTTTAGACCCTGATGAAATAAACAACAATAAACAACAATTTTTGTCTCTAAATATATGCTTTTATTTTACCAGAACCAAATTTAACTACAAATAATCGAAAAAAAATTCCTGTGTATGTTTGTAAATGCATACACAGCCAGCAGGCAGGAAGCTAACATCACAAAATCATGTAGAAATTACAGAGCTCAGCAGCTACCTTCCTTACACAAGGGAATCCACAAGTGGGAATCTCCCCAATGCTCCCTACATGGAGTTTGAGTGGATTTGAGGGCCTTGGAAAGAAATTTGCAGCACACATTTTGCTGCATGAGGATGATACCCAAACTACACAGTACAAAAACCTAAAGGAAGCGATGCATCTTTTCAACTCTTCCCTCCAATTCATCTTCAAAATGCCAGCTTCTCAGCTTCAGTAATTCTGAGTTATAGCATGGAGCTCTCACCTGCCATGCGAGGTCTGTGACATGCTTCAGCAGAGGTCACTCTTTTCTTTCAAGTCACAGCTAGCGGAGAGGTTTTTGATTCCACTTTCCCTCATATGTAAGATATTAGTGAGTATTCACCTAGGAATAAGATGTTCAACTTATTTAATAAAATATGTAAATGATATCAAGGTCAACTAGAAGAAGAATGTGGGTTTGCAAGTTTAAGGTAAACAGGAGGTGATGTGGGAGGCTGGGATTTACTCTCTCTGCCAAGACATGGTAATCAATAACTTTTCAGTATAAAATGGGTCATCCTGGGCCCAAATGTAGACTCTAAACTTTTTTAGGAAAAACTTTCAGCCATACAATGAGTGTTATGTCTTACTATACTTTTCACTGAGCTATGTTGTCATCTTGTCACAGAGCTGAGGTAAAATGAATTTTCATAGATCTCCTAACTTTTTCTCGCCCAGCTGATATTCATGCTGAAACAAAGCTGTATTTCTATACTTCTCCAACAGGATTCCCTATCAATATTTAGGAGCCTTATGGATAGTAAGTAATCACCTACTGTGAAAAGGGATGTTCACAGAGCAGATGTGAACTCTTGAGAAAATTCCCTTCATAAAGTATTTAAGAACAAATGCAGGTGTGTTGGTGGTTAAAGATCATTTTGATGGGCTGATATTTGTGCAGAATAAGACTGTAGCTTTACTGTGACAGCTTTTTATTGTCAGAACTGAAGATCCTGAATATAACTGGGTTTTCATATTTTGTATATTGACAATAAACTAAAATACACTATAAAGTTCATTTGTACTGTAAAGGAAGTGCTAAATAAAAGAGGAGGGAAAATACTAAACAGAATGTAACAACTGTTTGAAACCAAACCAAAGCTGAGACATTGAATGATTGTACTGGCTGCTTGTGATTACTCAAAGTTTAGCAGAACATCAAAATAAGATCAAAATTTCTGATTCAGTAGAGGTCTTTTTGATATATCAGCTGGTATGTTATTGCTAGTTACCTATTTAAACTAAAATTGTTATTTATCGTATTTCAGTGCTAAGACTTTGACTTCCTTTAGACAAAGCTGATTTTTAAGTTTACAGGTATTGTTATCACAGTGGAAGGTCACTTGAAATCAATTCTTTGATCTAAATGATGTTTAAAATCAACAGTAGTTCCTGAATAGCTTCCCACCCTTCTTGGCTCAGTGGATAAACAGAGGCCTTGTTCAAAACAACATAGAATTTTCTGGCTCAAAGTCACCTTTCAAAAAGAGGGAGACATAAGAATTTGTTTCTGTTTATTTCATTTTGGAATAGTGCTGTGATTTATTTATATCACCTCAACAACTGCTGCCAGAAGGATGCCCCAGGACAAGAGAATATACTCTTGCTGTTCAAAACTGATCTCTTTAGAAAGAAGGTTATCACTTAGGTCCACATAGATATATGCTGTTATGCAAATATCTGGGTGCAGTGAATCATTAAATAAAGAGACAAAGTCACAACTAGTATAAGAGGGCAGTACTTGTGAAATGAATGGAGCCAGGCTTGCCTTTTTCAGCAAAATATTTTGCCTGAGGCTTTTTAGCATCCAAAGTGTAAAGAGCCAGCATGCTATCATTCTGCCTGAGCTGTACAGTTCTGCTATGGAACAAAAGATCTTTTTCATTAGCAACAGGCCTATTGAAAAGAGAAGCAATGGATCTTTTTAGCTAGTAATGGAAAAAACATTAGCATAGCATTAAGTACACAACTGGGGAAATCCCCAA
The DNA here is from genome assembly GCA_018403395.1 of Gorsachius goisagi. Taxonomy (NCBI): domain Eukaryota; kingdom Metazoa; phylum Chordata; class Aves; order Pelecaniformes; family Ardeidae; genus Gorsachius; species Gorsachius goisagi. The sequence goes on along the minus strand of BOSO01025586.1, from coordinate 3,605 downwards.
ATTAAAATTCCTCACTTGGTGTGGGTTCAGCCACAGTTTGTATAATTTACTTCATACTCTAAAACATGGGGATCTGATTTTCCCAAATTCATATGTATACAAATTTAAGTGATTCATTTCAGCCCAATGTGTATGTATAATTTCAGTAATTGTACACACAAATCACACATTTGCCTGTATATGGACCCCTATTCCTTTATAGATGGTGAAAAATTGGCTTAATTGGAACTGAAATATTGCCTTTAAGTAACCCATTTAAGTGTCAGTAAACCTAAATACAGCAACTTCATGATGATGCAGGAAAACTCCTGTGTCCAGTCTTATAAGAAGGTGTTTAAATACGTTCTTGAATTCTATTTGGTTAAATGTATGCTTAAATTTTATTTGGAGAGGGGATATTTAACTCGATATGAACTTATATGCATAACTTCAGACTTATTTTATGTGCTAATATTTTGTTATTTAGAACCCATAGTGCAATAGCAGGGAACTTAGAATTAGAGAAGGAAGATTACTGAAAATGAACCATTCCATGTCTGTAAGTGTAGTTCTGCTGATCCAATTGCAATAGATAAGATTTACTGGCACAGATAGGACTGGCACCCTAAAGCATAAGGCTTTAAGATTTAGCAAAAAAAAAATACATATCAGCAAAAATTACTGTTGGTCAGTTTATCTTTGCACAAGACTCCCTTACAGTTCATAGACCACTCGTAGAAAAAGATTTCAATGGAAGCTGGATAAGGCTCAGAAAAAAACAACTTTTGACACATTTTGAGGAAAGCGAAAAGAACAGAAGATGAGAGGAGTTAAACAGATTTCAGATCAGTTTCTGCTCTCTGACACTGTTAGAGGATGTTTAGAAGTAAAAGGCAAAATCTCCTGCCAGTTACATCTGTGTAACATTGACTTCAATGGCATTTCACAGTTAACAGAACATAGAATTAGATCCAACATGTCGCTTCTTACTAAACACATCCTAATACCTTTGCCTTTCAGGTCTTAAACATCCTGTTTGCTAAAAAAGGTGCAATAGAGCCGTAAGATGTTTCTATTGCCTTTTGCAATGGCATAAAGGAGTCAAGCTACGCAGATGAATAAAATTCTCTAGCAACAGCAGGAGTGTTTGTTACCAATGTAAGCTATAATTCATAGGGATGCTATAATCTCAAGTCTCCCCTGAAAAAGCATCCTCTCCCTTACCTATCACATTTACTTTCCTTCTCCTCCCTCTGTTTTTTATTATTTAATCTTGTAATTATTTTACCTCTCTCTCTGACAAAATTTAGGAAGCAGTTTGTTTGAAAGATGTTATGTACAACACATTTGCATCATATTGTGCTACCTCTACATATGAATCTATTTTCTGTAACTATAAAAGCTGGTAAACCCAGCTGCAATAAAAGCTATAACAGATAAAAGCTATCAGACACAGAACCTGTCTTGACTGCTGGTTTATTCCATTTTCTTCTATGTGAAATGTGAAATTGGTCTCTTTTGCCTTCCAGAATAGGAAATAAAGTTCTTCATCTTTTATCCTGACTCTTCTTGACTTACACCAACAATTCAGTCCAATTTTCTCGCTGTTGCTCAACAAAGTCAACAGATTTTGTATAGGTGTAAGAGGAGCAGAATTTTCTCCATTTGTTCCAAACATGCTGTGAAATACTAATGTGTTTACATAAAAGCACAAGTCTGAAAACACACTAAATCAACCCCATGCTGTTTCAGTGTCAAAAGCAAGAATTACTGAAAATGTTATTAAATCATTGTAAAAATGGTAAATTAAATCTAAACCATAAATGATGAACAGATTAGAAAGGCTTTGAGTACAGTTGGAAATGTTTGTATTATATCTCTGTAAATGTCAAAATTTAGATGTTAACCATGAAAGTCTAAACTAGATTCACATTTGAGTTTTGTTTACAAGTAAATATATTTTCTTCCTTTCTCAGGTTATAATGCAGGCAATGTTTCTTTTTTAGCAAGGCATTCATACTGTTTCGTTACCCTTTTGATAGTTCTAACACATTAGGGTTTGAGGATGGTGGATGATTCAAAGTAGAGAAAGTCATATTTTTCATGTTACACCTTTAATGAAGTAAAAAAAAAATTGTTTTCTGCAAAGCCATTAGTCTACTGCTTTTAGTACTAAATAGCACACTGATGCAGACTGGTACATTCTACCTGAAGAATGAATAAAGAAAGAAAGAGTATACAACCATGTGGCTGTAGGACAGGAAAACTACTAAAATACTAAATTAATTTTAAGTTTGCACATTGTATGGAGATTGGCTGACTGTAATAAGCAGATTGATCATTTGACTTTTTCAACAGCAAATCCAAAAGGCTAACTGGCTGACTGTAAACTTTGCAGGAATAGGTTTTATTTTCCAATGAAGAAACACAAGTATGTAATATTATGAAGAGCTTTTAAAATTTCTCCAAAGATGTGACCTTTCATGTATTACGCCTCAATCCACACACAAATGTTAATGTTCCTGAAGATATTTAAAACTGTTTTTTAAAGATTCATGCAGATGTTCATTACTTTACAGGAGCAATATCTTCTTTTAATTGAATTGTGCTTTCAATTAAATTTTGTAGTGTAGGATAAATAGAAAAACACAAGGTACAACAGAGAATTTTAATGCTAAATTCCCAAAGGAAATATAGGTATTGCCATAATCTGGGCTGCAAAGCTGAGGAACCTGAAGTAGTTGGTATGTCAAGAAGACTCTGAAGTCCTGCCTTGTGGTGAGTCCATCCCCTAAGTCCAGGCTAGAATGAAAGGGATAAGCATGAAATTCACAAAACTTGATCTTATTTTGGAAGAGCACGCTCAACCTAGGGCAGTCCATTCCTGTAAATACAATGATGAATCAGAACTGGGTTTATATCTAATATACCCACAGAAAACTCTGGTTTATCTCCTCTTTCCATTCTCTGCTTGTTTTAGAGGAGACATTTATACCTACCACCACCAAGAGCATCATACCTATTGGACTGTAGATTATTTTGAAGGTTATTTTCCCTCCTTTCTGCCCACTTTTTTTAAGTGGTTTTTTGAGGTTTTTTGTTTGTTTGTTTTAATAAGAAAGAGAAAATTAATACAGACTGATGATTTCTGAGGTCTCTCCTGAGAGAGACCTAGGCAGTCTGAGAGTGATCTAGATACAGAATTATATTATATGCTTTAATAACACATATAATATAGTTATATCTCTCTCTATATATACACATATATATGCATATAAATAGTAAAATATGTAGGTACATTGTATGAGGTGGTACAACTTCACTAGAAACCCTTGGATCCCTTTTCTCTGACATGGATCGGAGTGAAAGAATTGATGGGTAGGTATGTAAGTCTGTAAGGTCTGTAAACCTTTAGCAGATACTTAACTGAATTATATCAAAGCAAGTATTCATATACTTATCCCCTCCATTTCCATAGACGGTGACGAGTGGTGTCCCTCAGGGGTCCGTACTGGGACCGGTGCTGTTTAATGTTTTCATCAATGACTTGGACAGCTAGATCGAGTGCACCCTCAGCAAGTTTGCGGACGACACCAAACTAAGTGGTGCGGTTGACACACCAGAAG